>KN882537.1:149776-174626 GCA_000934455.1 Apostichopus parvimensis
TTATGTTGATTCAGTGTTTTGTTACTCACCCTTGTCATTGCATTTTTGTTATTTCTCTGCAGCTGTCAGTCAGTGGACAAAGTATGACCAGTTTATGTAAATTACTTTTCAAAGTTGGCAGAGTGGAGGAAAATGACAAACTATTCCTTGAAGATGACATTCTTGGTGAGTGTTTCCTTACTGTGTTACCAATAATTTATTTGTTCTGCATAGGGATGTTAATGCTTCAGTTGAAGGTTGTAGGTACAGGCAAATAAACAATTTATATATTTTTATTCCTTGGATGGGTGGGGTCCATTTTTGTGAGTTCCTGCATGATGCGCCGTAAAAGTTATGTCTTGAACAGTATTAAGGACAATATTTGATTAATCTGAAAGAATAATAAATCATATTTATGTGTATTTGCTGTACAGCTGTACCCAGATCTGTACATGTTACAGTTGTCTCGGTGCTGTATTCCATGCATAACTCAGTGATCTTCAACCTCCAATTAGGTTTGCATATTCATGTCAAAATTTGGCTGTTTTTCACCATCAGAGTTCCTCATAACAAAATGTCTGAAAAGTTTTTTTTTTCACTTTGCTTGTCAGATCTAATCATAAGCACTGTGGCTACTTTGGACCCTGTCAAGAACAGTGAGCCATTAGTGTATGCCATTGGGAGCTTGAAATGTTTGACAGGGAATGCTAACATTGTCCAGGTACTCTCAGAGAAGAAACTCCTTCCTGTCCTGGCCAGTTTACTTCACTCCATTAATCTTCATGTAAGGATTACTCTTGAACATTTATTCTTTTGAGTGCTGTAATAAGAGTGTATCTCTGGGATTGAGGGGAAGTCAGGGATTTAATTAAATTCAAGAATCTTGCTCAGGTGGAAAAAAACATTTATTCATTAGACACTGGAATAGTAATACACTTGAAATGTTTATTACTGACAAGTTAAACTTTATGACACTTGAAGACAACAGTACTGTTTTAATGTCAAATTAACAAAACAATGCAGTGCAGTGTTGTTGAAAGGTTTGGGTCAAACCTTAACTAATACAAACTATATTTCATTTTTTAATACTATTAGCTTTCTGAAACTGGTAAACCAACAAAGTCAACATTAAACATCCTCCTGCAAGTGACAGCAGTTTTACGAAACTTGGCTGATATCTCTGAAAACAGGGCCGACTTTCTTTCCCATCAAGTCCTGGAGGAGCTCTGCAGTGTTATGGAGGTTTATTCATCTGAAGCAGATCTCATGTTGAATATTTCTAGAATCCTCAGGTATGTCAGAGATGTAAACAACCTGTTTGAAAAAGAGTCAGACCGTAAAAACTGACCGGAGGATAATGTTTGGAAATTAATTTTCCTGGAATACATTTCTAGGCTTACTTGTCACCCCTGGTTATATATTTATTGATAATATTTCTTTGAAATTTATGTTCCTGGAATACACTTCTAGGCTTACTTGTCACCCATGGTTTTATATTTATTGATAATATTTCTTTAGCTAACGTTAAGTGTAATTCAAGTTGTTTAGTAAATATAGTCATCTTGGGTAGTTTATATCAGGATATCAAGATAAAGTATTGTAGTATTTTCTTCTCCCTTTCAGCAAACTGACCCTGAATCATGAATGCTGCAGTGTTATTGGTGATCATCCTACATCATTCCAGTCTCTCATCTTAATCCTCCACAAACATCCCAACTCCGCAGACCTGGTAGTAAGAGTCTGTTTCATTTTGGGTAACTTGACGGCTCACAACGATGATTGTCGCTACTGCCTCTTCAACACAGAGAACGCTATTGACACACTTCTCTCCACTTTTAGAAGTTATTTGGCTTCAGATTTAAAGGTAAAAGTCAGCTCTTAGATATCATTGTTCTCGGTTTAATAATTTACGTGTTTTGAGAAGTATTTGAATGAAATATTGTTTGATTCCTGTTGAAGACAAATTACCATAGAGTTTTTGACCTCAATATTGCATTTAAGTTCCTTTTTACAGGTTATATATATTTTGTTGTTCTTTTTTCCATTTTTTGTTCTTAATGTAAATACTCTGCAGTTTAGATCATTATAATATCAAATGTTGATATTGTAGTTTACACTGTAGTCAAATATTTGCATCACCTTTTGTTCTGGTACATGGATATATGATATTGCATTTAAACCAAGTTTTATGTAGCTTGTCCAAAATATGTGTTTGCTGACATTTTGTGATTGAGATAGAATGGGCAGTTACAAGAAACAGGAAGAAATGTGATGCAGTTTTCAAATGTTTTGGTGGCACATCACTAACGCATAGGCCTATCTCTTGTCTATTACATGGTCACTATGGATTGACTGTGATGTTTGCTCTCAATGGTAAGACAGATTTATTGTGTTTGTCGTTAAGATATGTACCGGTTGCTTAGGTTTCTTCAACTATTTGAGTTGAGCTTACTACTGCCATGATGAATACTAACAAACATAAAAGAGTGAAATTTAAGTAACTTTTGCCCTCATTGGCAAGTTCATAAACTTGTTTGATTGTTGATTGACTATCGATTGTGGAACAATTGAACAGCTTCTGAAGGGTTTAACTAATTATTTATCAGACATATTTTTATTTTGACTCTTGTCACAACTTATTTTTATTTTGTCATTTGTGACTTTTTTCTTTTACAATTTAACTTGATATCGTTGTGTTAAATTTGCATTCCATTTATTTGTACTTTGCACGTTTCATTTTCATTACAGCGTTCTAAAGTTCATCCCAAACAGGAAGCAGAAAAAGATAAAAAGAGTACAGTGGACAAGAAATCACAGGATGTATTGATTAAACTGATACGAGTCATAGCCAATTTATCGATCAATCATGATATAGGTGCATTGATTGCATCAAATGAAACTTGTGTGGATCTCTTACTTCAAGTTCTTGGTGAGTAAGATTTATTAAATCTATACTTTATTAAAGAAATAATTACTTTTTATCAAACTATACAGATTTTTAAGAGAAACAAAAACTGTTGAATATTCTCAACTGATCTCAAAGTTGATAAAATTAACTTGCAAGACACATGGAAAGTCTTTCTTTGACAGTTATACAATCTCTATTTGGATGACTTCAACATTTTGTTACAATGGTTCTGTTTTGCTAGTTTTCTGGTAGATGTACACCAAGCAGGGAAATTTTGATTTGATTTGATTTTTGGCACTTTCAAGCAATGCTTCTATTTGCTTCACTTGATGTTCTCTTCAAATACTTCCATAGTTTGTGTATCATTGACTGCATTGTTTTAATAAAGATACTGCGTGATGTGTTCTATGGAGGTGGCATCTCAGCAAAACATGAACTACTTGTCATCAGCAAGTCTAAGCTATGAGAGATTATGCAAGAAATCCAGAAAAAGACTTGAGAAAGAGGAATGTGATCCTATTGTTTTACCTGTTTTCTTTTAATTTATACCATTTGCAGAGTGCCATACTGTTACTGAAAGTGATGAGTTGGTTATTAATACAATTATTACAGTCAACAACCTGTCATACTACACTGTAATTAGCAGTGCTATAGAGGAAAGGCATCTGACCATAGCTAGATGTAAGTATTTTGTTTTTTGTCTTAACTTACATATTCAAGAAAACATAGGCAATGTTTATATGAAAAAACAAAGGTGGGCACAGCTTCATTATTGGTGAAGTTAGAAAAGTCATAGAAACGTTTGTGTGAATGGAAGTTTGGTCAATACAACATGTCGCATGGTAAGTTATAATAGAAATGGTACAACAGTCAGATAACATTTGAATTTTGTTAGATTTAGCAATACAACATATACCATGGTAAGTTATGAATAGAAATGGCAAAATTCTGTTATCTTTCACATATCCAATGACATTTTACAGAACTTTGTAAATTCCTTGAATTAGATCAATCTTTGAAGCTAAAAACATGAATTCCAGCAAATTTTAATGCTGCTTAGTTCAAATATATACCAGCTCATAAACATGATTTTAACCACAATTCTAGTTGCTTTTAACATTATCTTTCTGATAGCCAACACTGTGTTGAAATTGTCAAATATAATATCACATTGTTCACCCAACTATAATCAATATTCCAAACCATTACTTTTGCTTGTTAGTTAATTGATTATTCATACATGCTAGTCCCTCATGGTGGTAGTCAGCTGATGTGACGACATCAATCTTAGAAGGGAGTAGACTTAACAGTATGGTTTAATTGTCAATAAATTATAAATCTACCTCTCTCCATGGCAGGTGTGTTTTATTGGCCAAGTTACTTTCTCTTCCTTCCCTTCCATTAGTGTTAAAGTAGTAGCAGGTGTATCCTATAGGCTTATTGAGGCTTTATCTCTCTTAGCAGGTATTATATAATTATTTGACGTTGAAGCATCTGACTGCTGCATCCTTAGTAATTTAAATATATTTGCTTGGAAGCTATTAAGATAATTTGCCTATATCCTATGCTGTTTCTCAATTTCCGTTTATACGTGCTTGAGTTGTAATGAAGCATTTGTGATTACAGAACTCATTTATTCATAATTGCGTATCCACCATTGCAGCATTTCAGTTCAAAACTCATTCAAGCAATCAATGCCATGGAGCTAGCATGTCAGGTCTATAGCTGTGTCTTGGCCACAAGTTAGAAACTGCCCTACATTCGTTATTAAAAGGCAGTTTTGTTCATTCTGTCTTTTAGTTTATAAAATCTTGTGGCAGGTTAGGCAACAATCATCAGATCTCTGTCTACAGTAGCTAAAAGTGAAACTCTTAGATTGTGCATTGCACTTGGTATGAGTAAGATACAAGGAAAACTACTGAATACGTAGCCTTGCTTTAGTTAAATTCTAGGCACCAAGAAAACTTACCATTTTGTGCCTCTGAATTAAATGGTAATAAAATCATGAAGTGAATGCTATATATGAAATACAGAATTTACTTCGCTCCTTGCTTACCTGTCTCATAACAACCTTAACACTCTCGTGTCTAGAATAAACTGGTAACCTTTCAACACTGTGCCCTCAATTTCCGGACCCTTCCAGTCAATACCCTTCCTTCTCATTCTACCATCCAAAGTGTCTAGAACATTTGTTTTGTGCTCGGATTTATTTTTGGTTCAATTCAATCGGAACTATATCAATCAGGACCTTTTGGTGTATTTCAGAAGAAGGAATAAATTGTCATATTTGGTGCTCAGCTTGGAAGCGATTCTTGTCCCGTTTGTATCACATATTTGGGGTACGGATAGTCCTTCTGCGAATTGCTAACGCTACTTTTCCCGCCCTTTTCCCACCCATTATTGAAAGTTATTGTTGTTCATATTCATGTATTTATTGTGTTCCTATCACTTTTGGCTTAATGTGAATTATTTGCAGTGGGTTTTTCCTCCTGCTTCTTATTTCGGTGGCCTTTCGTTGTTTTTATGTTTTTTTGAGCCACATATGATACTACTCTTGTAGGCTTCTAGCTTAATCAAAGCATGTTGTAAAGTTTGTGTTTCATGTATTATATATAGGGAATATCTGTCTTTCCTGATTTGTTTCGGTTTGCATTTTGATAACCATATGTCTTACTTCCCAACAGTGTTGTTGAGGCTTCTTGTCAATGATAACATGGATGGTATGGTGGAGGCTGCTAGAGTGTTTGGTAACCTCTCCAGAACACAAAGTATCAGAGACTTTCTAACTAGTAAGAAAGGTAAAGTGGAATTACTTAAGTAATATAATTAATTTGTTGCATTTAAACTATTAAATTGATTGCATCCGCAGTATCTAAATAAACAGTTGGTCCAAGTATTAAACGAACCAAAAATTCTTTACATAAAGTCATTTCATTTTGATTCACCATTAAAGTCAGGGAGGTAAGAGTTGTAGATGGAAATACAACATAGCTAGATGTTTGTATTTGAATGTCTAATGTTAGACCTTTATCTCAAGCTCAGTCATCTGTTGTACATTACATGTTTGCATGGTAGATGCCTATAGTTGGAATGCATGGTAGATTGATGTTTGTGTAAACAACAATAGTATGGAAAAATAGTAGCTTACAATTTACTATTTAGCTTTTTGTTGATCATATTCTCTGCATAGTCACATGTTTTTGTTATTTGTAATTCTACTGAAATGTCACACTGTGATCATAAAAGTATTTGTTTAATGTATTTGGACACAAACTGTTGTTCTTTAGGCCTCTTAAATGGCACATTTATTCTTCACTTTTGAGTTATCACATCTTCATGCCTTTTCCTTGTTATCTAGTGGATCAAATGATGGTGATGTTGCTGGATTCTGGAGATCGGGAAGTGGTCTATGTTGCTTGTGGAGTGCTCATTAACCTAATGACAGATGAAAAGAGGAGACCTTTGTTAAAGAAAGAATCTGGCATTGGGAAGTTAGTCGCTTTTATTGCTCATTAAGAGTTAAGTCTTTGTGTAATTCAAAGGAATAGAGGAAATATTGCTCACGCTAGAATTCAAGTAGGACATCCTTCTATTAAAAGAAATGTTGAAGATAATCTGTTAACAGGGGTGATAGTTACGCATCCATGCATGAAGCAACTGCCCAAGGGCTCTTCACATTTTCATCTTTATTGACAGATGAAGCCGCAATCTCTACAAAATCATGATTTTTAACATAAGAAAGGTGCTTAATTGACCATTAAACTAATGGCAAAGTTTCAGAGGAGGTGGGTGGAAGGAATCCATCGTTATGAAATCTGTCAGTACAGATTGCACAGATGTGTTATCACGCTAGGAGAGAGGGTGCTAGGGACTTGTTATTAGAATCTTTTTAGTATTGAATAATCTCCTGGCATACGTTTTCATATTTTTTCAGGTTAATTGAGGTACTGCGAGATTTTGGTCGTACCGACTGGCAGCTTGCTGCAATGGTCTGTATGATTCTATGTAACTACACAGAAAAGATGAAAAACTCTCCAGAAACCCTTGGAGAGCAAGAAGCCTCATCCCTTACCGACCTCCTTGTTGATTATCTTGGTAAGACAGCTCATACCATTAGTTTTCTAAGGTTCAACATGCCATTGTGTTTAATCCAGTCAAGTAGTAAATATTCATTAGGTTCCAGCATTAGTGAATTCTGAGGCCTCTCTCTCAAACCACTTCCCTTCTACAGTAACCTATTAAGTAAGTTTTATATAATCCACACACCCTCAAAATATATGTCAACATGAGTAAATATTGCATATATCTTGAGCCTGAATGGTGTATTTATCCCAATAGCTAGTAAGAACACATGTTTATATCAAAATATCTACTGGCAACACTCAGCTCCATTTCCCAGCAAAGCCATCATGAATGTTCAACAACTGGTTTTCATTTCATTATCCTATCTCCAAGAAGGCTTCAATATTCATGTTGTAGCCAACTAGTTTAATATTGAAGAAATAGTTAATTACCCTATACCAAGGGAAGTGTCAAGTATTTAGTCTTGGTTCCAATCGGTCTTTCGTAAGAAGAAGGGTCCAGGAATTTGCCATGGATGCAAATGCTACTTGCAAATTGTGGTGTTTCAATAGGACATGGAAATAAAGGAAATTGGTGATAAACAACTTTGATTTGTGAAACCTTTTTGAGAAGTCTGTTCAGAGTTTGTTTATGTTTTGTAATGAGCCAGAAAAAGGAACCAAACTTGTTTAGAAGACATATCCTGTTTTGTAAACATTGCTGTATTTGTTTGTGACAAGCGAGAGTAATCTCAAAGTTTGTTATGTATGACCTCAACCTTGAATGAATCTTTTATGTAAATCAAGTTTTGTACTTTGAAACTAATTATTGTAACAACAGAGTTTGATTTAGTATGGATGCACTGATTTGGGTTGTAGTACATTGACAATTTATCAGCTGGTCACGGACTGGCTATACTGATTAACTGGAAACATTTGCCTAAAAGAACAATTTGCTTCTGGCCCATGTCTAGTGCTGTGATGTAGAATCATTTGGTATTGCTGAGCAAAATACTTCACACAAGGAATTTAAGTTGTAATGACTAACACCAAATTTGGCTTCAGTGGTTTGCATGGTTGCAAAAGTAATTTGTTTCACAAGTGCAATTTGTCTGCATCAAAAGTCTGCTTTCACATATTATGCTTTATTGAGAAGAAAATAAAAACAGGATGTCCCAGCTGTCATTACAGGCATTAATGATTTCCTTTTCATTTGAAGTATACCCAAGGTTTTAAGTGACAAAAATGTTGTCAGCTTCAAACTTTGAGATATTTAATCAAGAAGCTGCATATTATGATGAGATAGTCGGATATCAGTCCACTCACTGGACAATACCTTAATGCTACCAACCAGCTAAAGGGAGAAGTTTATTCTGTTCTGTTCTGTTGTTTGAATTAGTTTTGTATTATTTATTCTTAAACTGTCCTGTTTCAGGACTATGCATATATTATTCCCATATTCCAGTAGCATATATCTCAAGTGCAATAGACTTAGTTTCTGATGAATTTGTCTCAGTCTGAGATAAGGATATGAAAGTATCCATTGTAATTAGGAATTATCCAATTAGGCACATTTAGCCAGACTGAACGGTGTAGAATTTTATAATAGTTTTACATGGCTTGGTAAGAGTGATACAAAGGTTCAACCTCACATACACAGTGTTAAATATTGGCATTAACTCAGGATTTCTTTCTCAGTTTTCATAAACTAATGTAACTAAATTCAGGTTGGTTGGTCAATGCATGTTAAGCAATTTTTATTTTGAACTTCAATACAGATGAAGAGGTTGCTATGGAGATCCCAGATGATGTCACATGGGATGAGGAGACTCAAGAGTTTATGAGATCTTATTGGAGGTCAGAGTTCTGTCCTGTTGCTTCACAGCTTCTGAGCAGGGTTGAAAGCTGCCAAGGAGACTTAATTCCCATTGATAAGGCATCTTAATAGATGAAGATATTACTCATGGTGAGTCACTATTACAGTTTGTCACCTTCTAATGGCAATGGTAGTCACTTCAAATCAAGTGGGTATGTTACTGTCAACAATGAGCATAGTTATACATCTCCAGCCTCCTAATGGCAATGGTAGCCACTTAAAATCAAGTGGGTATGTTACTGTCAACAATAAACACAGTAATAAATCTCCAGCTTCCTAATGGCAATAGTAGCCACTTAAAATGAAGTGGCTATGTTACTGTCAACAATAAGCATAGTTATACATCTCCAGCTTAAACTAGTGTTCAGGTACTGTAGCACTGAGTCAAGACTGAATGAAAAACAGGAGAACAAACAGTTTAAAAATGGAGTAGAGAGTCCTTCAACATCATTATTGTTGCCCAAATCACTTGCAATGTTTTCTGCTTGGGTGACTGCACAGTCCCTTCTTGTTATCTTGTTGGTTACTCTATATATGGATGCTTGCATGTAACTGGTTTATTCATTCATGTAAAGCATTCATTACCTCTAGAAATGGTAAGCAGAGGGTGTGCTCTGATGTCATCTTGTTCCCTGTTTCAATTCCCCTCTATAAAGTTGATTTCCGTGTGAAGATGTTTGCAACAATTTTAGAGTGTTTGAAGAACAAGGCGAAAATAGACAAAGTTAACTCCAGAATTAACGTTAACTGTTTGAAAATTGAAGCTAATTGCCAGGTGTAGCTGTTGCTTTGATATTATTACTGATTATTGTTCAATACCTCCTTCTACTTTAACTACTTCAAACAAACAGTTTCAACAGCTTCTATAGCCTTGCTAAGGATGCATGCATGTCGTCTGTATGATTTGAATCAAGGCCTAAAACTTACATGAATTGCTAACTTTACTTCCGCTTTTAAGTACTTGAGGGTTCTCATCTGTTGAATTTACAATGTTTCTTGCTCTTATGAACTGTACACTGTTGAAACTACCTGCCATGCTTCAGAGAAATGTGAGAGTTTAACTTGTTTGTAGTTAGAATACTGGACACTAGACTCAAATGCACAAGTCTTTACTGTATTAATATCGTTACTTGACTGTTGTTCTCCATGTATTACTCAATCCAATACCCCTCCCCAGACTCCCCTCCCCACCCTCAGATTGTCTCCAAACTCTTAATTGAGCAGACGAGCACTTCAGCTCACATCCCTTTTCCAGAATAACCCAGATTGTGTTTTATGGAATGTAAGTAGCCTTTACTTAGCAAACAACCTGTATGTATTTCTAATCTGAGATAAATTTTTCACAGATAAAAATTGGCTAAAAACTAGCTGCAACACATCAAAATAATGGCCAACTGATTGTACCTTTACATAATAGAGAACATTTCAAAGCCGATTTAAGACCACATTGTTTCTTGTTAATTGTTCCCCAAACAATGCATAAAATTTACTCTATATACCTCTGTCCCTAATTTTAAGACAGGGAGTCGTAGAGCTACGGGAGAGTCAGGACCATTTATCCTAACCAAAGAGAGGGACAGGTCATGGTGTCCTATTCTAAAATTAAAACCCCTCAACAGTAACCATGTCAAACCAAAACATTTCTGCATGGAAACAGTAGCTCTGATTATCCCATTGTTAAGAAAGGGCGTGTGGGCAACAAGCATCGACCTCCAAGACACTTACTTACACATACCAATGCACCAGAAACATATACACTACCTGGCCTTCCGATACGAAGGAAGAGATTTTCAGTTCAGGGCACTGCCATCGGCTTATCAACATCACCTCAAGTACTTGCCAGAGTTGCAGGAGCAGTGGTCATCTTTCTAAAAAAAAGAGGGTGACACTGTTTGTGTTCCTCGACGATTGGCTGATTGTGGGAGAGTCGAAGGAACAAATGATGAACAAAGGAACAATGGAATGAACAAATGGATGAACAATGGAATGATCAATGGATGGACAAAGGAACAATGACCACGAAACCTTACAGTTTTACACAATCTAGGTTGGTTGGTGAACAATGTGAGGTCGAATCTAGTTCCAACACAGGGTATCCAGTTTCTGGGAGCTATGCTAGAATTTCAAAGTGGCACAGTATTGCCTTCAGAGGAGAGAACTTTGGGGGTGAGATCAATAGTAGACCAGATTTTTTCACAACAAGAGTCACCATGGGTAGATTGACTTCGAGCCCTGGGACTCATGGCCAGGATTGTGGATGTGGTGCAGTCATGCAGACTCAGGATGAGACTGCTGCAACTACATTTGCTTAGGGTTATCGACCCAAAACAGCTACACAAGCAGGCACCAATTCCTCAAGCAGAGGATATAGTTCCACATCTCCAGTGGTGGTCCACCGCAGAACATTAAAACCAAGGGGTTTCCTTCAAGTTCGATCTACCAGTGACTTCCATAGCAACAGATTCCTCACTAACAGGGTGGGGAGCTCATTGGCTAAATCAAACAGCGTGGGAACATCCCGATAGAAAGGAAGTATCACATGTATGTGCTAGAGATGAAAGCTGTCAGATGAGCATTGGAGACCTGTCTACCACAAGTGAGCAACACCAGAGTGACAGTTTCCATCGACAACAAAACAGTGATGGATTATGTCAAATATCATGGGGGGTGCCCTCTCAATGAAGTTGTGCCAGCTGACTTGAGAACTGCTGGTGCAGTGCAAAATGGAATGTACACCTTATGGGGGCCTCACATAGCAGGGAAAGAGAACGTCATGGTGGAGGCTCTGTTGAGGGGACCTAGATCCCAACAAATGGTCTCTGTCCCAGGGAACACATTATTTGAGATCTCGGGAAGACCCACTAATAGACCTGTTTGCAACCTCCCAGAATGCCAGAGTACAAGTGTTCTTCACCAGATGGTTTCACCCTAGGACTTACCAAAGAGACACCCTGTTGTATCCATAGGATTACTTAGAGGCATAGGCCTTCCTGCCTCTGTGCCTGCTCGATCAGGTGACACGGAAACCAGACATACTTAGTCCTGATGAATACCTCTAATAGCACCAGACAACAGACAAATATCTTCTACTAAGATCTCTGTACGGAGGTATGTAGTTTCCTGCAAGACGATCTTCGATGAAGGGAAACAAGTAGCCACAATTAAAAATTACAGGTCAGCAATTTCGGCGGTCCTCAAAGGGTTTGAGGCCAGGCACCAATAAATATACATCTAAACTCCTCAGGGGAATGGCCAACAAAGGACTAAGGATCAGACAGTTAGTGCCACCATGGGGCAGTTCTTTGAGCCTTTACGAAACATCCTTACGAGCCAATGGGTTTGGCCTCTTTGGCAGCATTAATGACAAAGACCTTGTTTCTCATTGCAACGGCATCAGCAAGGAGGAGAAGTTGTTTACATGCACTGTGTTCTAAAGACAATAATATTAGGTTAAAAACCATATTTTTATCCTGGAAATCAAGACTGTATCTTCTATTGCCAAAGATAAACTGTGAGGGCATTGAAATGGTACTTGAAGACAAGAGAGAACCTCTGGAGGAATGACCATGAGTCTGCTTATTATACCATAGGCACTGTTCTCTGAGCCGTCAAAAGATACAGTAACTGCTGTTCAACCTAGGTTGAAAAATGTATACCTAGGTATAAAAATTGTGCTATCAACATGAGAAATTTTGTCAGGGGGTACACAGCATTATGTCATGTAATACAAATTGCACACCACGTTACTTATTTTGCACGTTGAGTCATGCCATGTATGCATATCGTTGATTGGATTGCTGTGCATAATGTTTTTGATGTATATCATATATCTTATATAATGTACATGCGGCACTGTGTATAACTTAGTACAATGGAAAGTCAAGTTGTTGAGGTCAACACAGCCAATGTCCTTTACCAATGCATTGTTGTATTCCCAGCAGGAATGAGATTCTATACATGGTCGAACACCAGCTATGAAGGTCAAACCAGCCTTCTAAGTCTAAACTGATTTTCTGCATAGATGAACTAGCAGTCTTCAGGCTGGTTTCCTAAACTCTTCTATCTATCAACTAGTTGTTTCAGTAAATCTAAGAATCATGACAGTATCAAATTGATTCATTACAGGAGTTTAATGAAATTTGGAGCGCTGGAATCAATTCTTATGAGATTACTGAAATTATTCATTGCATTCTAAATGTTGCTGTAACCTTGGTAGTAGATGGTTACATATGCAAGATATTTTACTGGTCCTCCTGGAATAAATCTTGATATGAAGAGTTATGTAATTTCTGGCTTTTAATCTGCTTTGTAGAATGTATTTCCTTATATATTCAGTTATTGCTGAAATAAAAAGAAGATGATATGAATTAAGATGTTGAGGAAAATCTGATAGAAAGGACTTGTTGATATTATGAGAGTAGTTTTTTGTGGAGAAATATTTCTCAAACTGTTTTAGCCAGCTGTCAATGTATCCTTGTGTAAATAACAAGGTGAAATAGTATTTTAATTTTCTTACATTATATTTTGTTAAGGGGGTACTATGGTTTGCCCCTTGCCCAATAGCAGTATTCTGCATGCAAAATATGCAATTATAGATTGGACAGAGTATGGAAAGGTAATTGGGTAAATCGTTATGTTTGAGGTGGAAAAACAAACCAGTAAAAGATAATTTGTAACAATCCAGCTTCACAGTTCCAGTTCAAGATATATTGTTCTTCTTCCAGATGCAGTCCAGTGACTTGTATTCCTATCAAACTTGCATGATCTACTGATCTTTCACATGTATACTTTCATTCTGTTTTTATGAGATGTTGTAATGAGTTTTGTCGCATATGATCCAGTGGCTATAGGATTATCTTGACTTCTTTCTCAAAGCGGTGAACTACTCTCACGAGTCTACAATTAAAAAACAACACCTCAAACCTTCATGTCTGTCATATATGCAGGTGATAAGCCCTCCCTTTGCTATTCCAATGGTTTGCATTCCCAAAGCACACTCTGACTAGCTTTTAGAAGTGCAGAAAGGAATAGGAGCACTTTATTTGTTATGGGTACAATGTAAACACCACAATTTGTCTAGAGTATTTCCAGGTGATTGCCTAGGTAAAATGAATATTCGTAAAATTGCAACAAAGTCTGTGGGGTTTAAATTGTATTTTTCAGGGCATCGGTATTATTGATGCATGCTATCTTGAATGATCTTGTCAACTTTACATCAAAGCCTGTATTTTACATTAAAACAACATCTTTTTGTACTAAGTCTTAAAGAATTAGAATCCCAACTACTTTCAAGCTCTTTTGGCCATTGGATTTTAATCTTGGGCTAAAACTTATTTCTTAGTGAGATATTCTAACCTGGAGCATTTGGCCGTCATCCTTGGAACATAGAGGCACCAAAACTCTGATAGGCCTTCAAAATTCCACTCTCTCTTTACACGTGCAGTTTTGTAAGCTTTGATGTCAACATGAGGGGGTCAATATCATGTTCGTGGAGATAGAATGGTCACCTTAGATTAATGTACTGCCGTGTTGGCGGTGTACATGAAATCTGCCAAGATATGTTAATAACCATAATAGAATACAAAAGTATACCAACATTAAAAAAAATACAATAAAATAAGATTGTGAGTGTTGTTGCATTCACTCGATGATGGTGAACAGGAATCTATATCTAAGATGAGCTCAAAATGACATGTTATTACCAAAGTATCTATACAGATATTCAGCTAGGATAGTTGAGTGTTGTTGCTTTCACTTGATGATGGTGAATATTACTGTTTCTAAGATTAGCACTATATTACATGTGACAACACAATTCTAAAGACTTGTGGTTCAGTGAAAATGGGAGGTATTTATAGACACAGGTGTAAATGGTATGACATTCACCCTGCATGAAAAAAGTAGCAATAATATGTAATTGATGTTGTGTCAGGTCAATGTCTCTCAAACAAGATAACCCTGTTGTTCTTGGAAGAGGTCAGAGGTCACTCTCCTAAACCCTTGAAAGCATGATGTATCTTATATGACCTGATGATGTCATATTTAAACTAAAATTCAGCCAATTTCTGGCTTTAGTGCATGTTATCAGTGTTGTTTGCCATATCCTATTCACAAAATTGACAAAGCCATTTTTAGCGAGACATTATGACTGTATTTTTCATTCCATTAACAGGTTTCTTCCTTTCATATCTTTTGAATCCTTGATGTAATATTCAGTATTTAGTTTCATCAGATCATGACTTTTTCAGCCACTTAGAAGGTTTAATATTTTCGCTTATATCGTTTGGTTACTCCCTTTTTGTTTGCAGATAATGCTTTAAATTAGATTGAAATTGGTTTCAATGAATGCAATCTCTTTTAAATATCTATTGTAATTTATTTTGCTGGATTTTGTCTATTTTCATGGCCTATTTTTGACTAACTTCCTGGCAGGTTCTTTTTGATTTGATGATTTTCTAATATATAAGAACACTTATTAAACTAATTGTGGAAGGCCAATTTGTAACCTTTAGAATTATAATAGACCAATTTTGACATCTTTTCTATATTCTAAATTGCAATTTAATCTGAACTTCACAGCTATAGAAGTCATTTAAGTGTAATTTTTACATAATTTAAGATTTGAGTAAGTGATGAAGAAATGATTCAGTTTAGAAAAATCCAGGGGTGTTGTCCCTGAAGTGGTATTTTGCTAATGTAATTTTCATACAAATATCTTATCTGGATCTTGTATTCCTTGCCAAGGCAAAATGAATCCATGCTATTGTGATAGTGCAGTGTTGAAAATGCAGTGTTACAGTATATGAAGTGTTCATATAGAAAAAATAGAAAGATATCACAAATCCTACCAGTTGTATGGTTTGAAAGGCCTGAAAAGTTTGTGCGCTAAAATGGTGTGACCATTAATTTATATAAAGATATCAAAACAATCATTTATAAGGATTTGATCATGGGCTGTGAAAAGTATGCAAATGAGATGTAATGCTACTGTCAGTAGTTACAGTGTCAAACATATCCAGAGGTCAGCAGAGAAAAATTGTACCAAAATGGCAAAGTTTTACCCTTTTGTGCCCCCCTTTTTTTATCAGTATATCTTTGACAGTAATGTATATTGTACAGTGGTACAATTAATGACTGTAGGAGCTTATGACCAGCTTATGGTTTGCATTGAATGAAAGGTGATGGTTTCGTATTGAATGAAAGGTGATGCATAATATAACAGCTCCACATAATTGCATGGGTCAAGTGGAATGTAGTCCCCACACATTCCTTTCATTGTGAGGTTATTACATAAAAGTACTTGGTTGTTTCATTTCATTTCTGACTTTACTCGAGATAAGCCAATGTCTATGTAAATGCTTGAGAATCATGTAGGGAAGTTGTGCCTAGTTTTCCTTTGAATGTTATGGAGCACACTTTTTGTCCAACAACATGTAACTACTGGGTACTTAATATTCCATACCAATTAATAACAATGAATACTTGTTCTCTCTCGATTTTTCACTTGATATGTGTATTTGCACAGTATCATGCTATTCCTAGCAGTTACAGTTATGATAGTGTTGTAGACGTGCACTATTTTCATTAGAGGTAAAGTCATGCATATTACTTTGATAACTAGGTCCTTGTTTCATGTGACATTGGCATATGTTTTATTTATAAGTGTGTGAGTAAGTGTTCATACACAGAAAGCTTATGAATGCTATGTCTAAAGGAATGGTGTATAGCTATTGTAAACTTTGTACTCCATTTGTCTATGTTCCTTTTTCTAAGGATTTACTTTTGTAGCATTTTTAAATACCTGTTTGAATGTGTATTATCTTCATTGTAAATTGTATCTTATGAATGGTAGATAACTAGTTTACATGCATTGATATCGTGTTAGTTGTTTGCCCAACAGCTGAAGATATGCACCATTGTTCCTCAAAGTTATATGATATAAGCACTTGCATCATGGGTGTTTTGGTGTCTGATTATCGACTCAGGTTCATTTACCAATTATCTAAATTTCAATTGGCATCTTGCAAGAGCATTGGAACCATAGATGAGTTTTCTGTACCCTTTAGGTAAAAACAAATAGTTGTAGCCAACCAACTATATATGCATTCAACCTATGCATTTGCATTTACTGCTGTTGCTGCTTCAAATTCCATTGCAAATAATTAACGAAGTCATTCTGTTGAAACTCTGCTAATTCTTAAGTTTCCTCTTCATTGTACACTTAAATTATAATCAGTAATGGTATTTATAGTGTGGACTGAACTGTTGGCACTCATTAAGATTAACAATTAATTGCCACATATGAAGGATTGCTGTTAGGAATTATCTACCATAATGTTATGAAGAGAGTGAAGTAAGACAAAGAGATGAAAATATTTGAGCACGTTTGTCGACATGTTTTTACTGTGGAATGCAAAGTTTTAATAACCTTGCAAAAGTTGACCAAACAAACAATGTCATGTACCGAAGGTGCCATAAAAGTTTGGTTGCTCATCTGATAGTATGACATTATTGATGTAACCAATTCAACTATATTGTGACCAAAAATGAAAAAATCCATAGCCTGACCCTAATTTAGTACCCCTGCCAGGAAATTTAAGCTTCCATGCCCAAAAAACTTCTCAAACAGTAAGTTACAAATGGGTGCAATAATGCTGCTGGAGAGAGAATTAGCTTTTACATGCTCCCAAAAATTTAACGACAACAACGTTTATAAGTTGTTTTGTCAGCATATTAAGTGGAAGTGGGTTTAGGCCTAAGTGTGAGCTACCATCTCCAGTGTCTGAAGTTTTCACAGTAAGAAGCAACAGATTATGGAAGAATAAATTCCACACCAATATCCAAAGGTAGTAAAATTGATAAAAGAATAGTATTCAGTGCGTCTAATTTCATGCCTAGTCTTTTCCCATACAGAGTTCAACCTCAGGAACAGTATACACCACAACTGCTCCATTCAAATTACTAGTTGGTAGGCATAGGCCTACAACTGTGTTATACTAGCAAAGGAAGTAAACTACCAACAGTCTTATCTTTTCTTTCATAGTCACTTTATGACCAGCATGACAAGTAAACTCTGTTTAATCGTGTTGGGAACCTTGGAACTGGAAGAAAGCCTTGAACAAGTTGACATCTTCATTGCATTTGTATAAGTGTTGTGACCAGAAAGCCCTGTTATAACTAGTTTTGCACTGTACATTATAATAAGATGAATCTGTGTGGTCATGTGACATGAGATTGTCTGTCCAGGCTATGTGTTCTTGAGAAACTACATTTCTTTTGTTTGGTACGAAATTAGAGCACATTCTTGGTTACTCCCATCCAGAACTACGATATGAAAGTAAAAATAAAGGAAAACTGTCAAATCGCTAAAGTGCTTTTACAATTAAGAAATACACTATGGAATTGCATATGTTTGTACAACAACACACTCGTAGTCACTCCAATGATGTCATGTCTATATCTTAAAGGAGGAGTTCTCAATTCAGCTCAATACCCACGTATAAAGTGGTTTCATTTTGACATAAATTATCCAATATTTATTGTGTAAAAGGTGTATACATCCACAGAATAAGGCAATATCCGGGCAGTGGCATTTGAAGCAATGAGGCTTAGCAATCAAGAGGCTCAGAGTTTGATCCCCAGCTGGGGTCATAATAAGGTGGGTTTTTCATCCAAGAACAATCTACGGTTTTCCCGTCTGAAATGGCTTTCTAACTTGAAAAGATTCACATTTGAGTTGTTGAATTGGAAGCAACACCACGTGAAAGTAGTAATCCCATAAGCCCTTGCAGGATTCTCTCACATTCGTGGTTGCGCAAGCATCGTAAAAATAACTGCCTTATTATTATTATATTTCATTAATAACCTAATATTGGAGTGAAAACCACCCTTGGGATATACACTTTAGGAAATTTTAGTACTTAACCCGTATAATTTGTTAAGTACTGTTCTCTGTGGGAATTCATTCAATTACGGACTTTGCTGTTCATTGTGCAAAAGAAATCAATAATAATTAAAGTATATATTCCCTATTTAGTCATTCCCCACCCCAACCCGTAATAGTACCTGACTTGTAGTCATTCCCTGGCTAATAAGAATATCTCATGTGTAGTCATTCCCGGCCCGTAAGAATGCCTGATGTGTAGTCATTTGCCACCCTTAATAGTAACTGATGTGTGTCCACCCCCTGCCCCGTAATAGTAACGGATGTGTGTAGTCACACCCTGTGTCATTATAGTACCTGATGTGTAGTCACACCCTGCGTCGTTATAGTACCTCATGTGTAGTCACTCCCAGCCTCGTAATAGTACCTGATGTATATATAATCAAGAAGCTTAAGATATATAGTAAGTTTATATTAAATAACAGAGATAAAATTATCTGTTTAGAAAACCAGTTATTCTCTGGAAGTCTTACCACATGATATGGTGCTATATATTTATCTTCACTCCCTGTTGAGTGTCTGAGAAACCTGGATAAAACCAACAACTTAATGTTGCTTCTTCAGCAACAGCAAATTTGGAGGGACAACTGTATCTTCATAAGCTATTTGAATCTAGAACAGGCAAACGTTTGTTAAATATTTGAACCCTAGTGGTTATTCTTTATTCAACATCTGGTTATTAGTAATTAATAGTTGTACATACCTGCTGTACAGTTGCCTATTGGGTTTGATTCATCAGTACTAATATGCCGCTTTTAGATTGTACTATAAAGTGTGTGATCAATATTTGACTTGAAAGTCACAATTAGAATTCATGGCTGTGGCTCAATTAGTAAAATTGGTTATTTTTTGATTCTGAACACTTTTTTGTGATGTAAAAGTCGTCATAGCATACAGTATCAGTCTCTTAGTAGAAATATTAGAGGGTGATAACTTGCTTCATAATTGATAACATAACTCACAAGATATCATCACTAGCTCAACAATGTGACTCATATTACACAACATCTTAAACAGAATTTTAAATGTGGTATCATTTTAAAAGAAAATGCTTTTTACAGTTCAGTGCTTTCTTGTTTGTAAAATTCATGTTCTATTTGAAATAACAATCAGGCTTAATAGTCTGATACTAGCGATGTAATTGGTAAGCTCCTACACTCTGTATCTTGTAGCATGAAATTGTCAAAGATATCACTTCAAATTGGCAGTCATCTGACTTCAGGGTTTAGATGGTCATCTGTCATACATTGAACAAAATCTTGACTATCATTTGGGCAGATCTTGATAGTCAGCATTTTAACTGCATGTCAGGGTTTTTGTTAAGAAATGTAGTAGGTGGGTCAAGTTGAAAAGTAGGCGGGACTGTCTGTAAGCGGACATGGGGGAGGGGTCTAAGGGGAGGGGTCCCCCTCCCCTTTGCCGGAAAATTGCAATTTAAAAAGTCTCTAGATGCAAAATGGTGCAATATACAGCTGTTTGGTCAATGATATTGCCCCCTCCCAATCACCCCTTTCTTCTGTCCTATTTTTCTTTTTTTCTCCTGAATTTTTTTATTAACACTCGGGTCATGGAGCCTAGGGAGGTAGCTATGCCACTAAACCGAACTTAGCAAGGGTGTGACGCACTTGCTGCATTAAATGAAGTGCGATCATAACAAAATGATCATAGGTCTACGGTACCTACAAAGTGAGTAGGATTTTACTGCCAAAAAATACCCAACTAGGTCTGTGATAGAACCTTCTGTTTTTTATTCAGCTTTTATCTCTGTTGAGCAACAATTTGTATGTCAAGAGGAGCCCTTCGCCTACCTCTACTCTCACCCACCCCTCGGCCTCATCTCCTCGACCATACTACTAATGTTCAACTTCTTGTAGTTTTTACCAACAGTTAACTGCTGTGACAGTTTCAATCACACCTGACCTGGTTGTGGGTATTTATTCCTCTCGATTTTTTTCGTCATTTTTTTTTTTTTTTTAATTTTAATTTTTTTTTTAATTTTAATTTTTTTTTTTTTACTGAGCGTCGCAAAGTAGCCGGGTCATGTACCTGCAGTAGGCGGGTCATTTGACCCGGGTCCTGGCTACTAACGAAAACCCTGCATGTTAAAGTAAAAGTTTGGTTAACTTCTTTAATGGTTTGTTAGATAGTTGTGACTGATAGCATTCAACAAGATTTAGTGATTATTTCAGAAGCAAATCGAAAATTAAAGAAATGATGTGCCTTACAGTGATTTGCTATCATCGTTAATCTGTGTAAATACTATTCAGTGCTTTCAAGTCTCTGAGAAAGAGATTATAACAAACTTTACATAGGTACTGTATTTCTTTGCCCTGACAGCTACAAAACATCTATGTTGCAAGAAAAGGAAATGATTTTCTGACATTGCAAAACTTATGAAATGGTAACATACTACAATGTTGTGACAAAGTTTTGTTTCCCAACTATTTGTTTCTCTTTGGTACTGTTTGCAAGTGTCACTGTGTGTGTGAAATACTGCACCAACTTCCTGTTGGCTATGAGTACATTTTGGTGTTGGTTCTTAGAGGCTATGAGCACATTGGTGTTGGTTCTTAGAGGCTATGAGCACATATGGTGTTGGTTCTTAGAGGCTATGAGCACATTTGGTGTTGGTTCTTAGAGGCTATGAGCACATATGGTGTTTCCTGAGCAGCCATTTGGGAAGTACTTATAGCAGCATTTTGCGTCGTTTTCTATGATATTTCTCAACCTCACTGACTCCACTATGCCATGACGACATACATAACTAGCTTATCTATTTAAATTTTACTTCAAATGGTGGCATAAAAGTCGAAAAATTTGCAACTTTCAACTTTGTTTTTCTCCAAGATATTTTCCGTTGGGATCCCAATTAACCTCGCCCATAATATGAATATTTAAACACTACGAACGTCATTGACCAATACGTAATGTAACACCAAGCTTGATTTGTGTACAGTCTATATGGCAGTTGTACCAGGGAGTTCCATAACAACTCCCTGGTTGTACCAACGCAAAGTCTTGAATCTATTTTTAGCAACGGCTCATAACTAAACCTGCATCTCTGATTGGTTGAATTCAAACTAGTGCTCATGAATAAACATACTATTCACTGATTGGTGCAATTCAAACTAGTGGATTTAGAGAAATGAAAACTTTGTTGTGGACATTTGTACTCGTTATCGACAGAAATCGTTAATTACTCGCCAATTAACGCTCTTGGCTGGGTGAAACTTGGATGGTATCTTAGTTTGCTGTTTCATGATTGATACATGTAAAAAAATCGATGCACATGTCAAAAAGGTGGAAAAAAGCGACCCAACGCAAAATGCTGCTTTAAGTGACTTAAAGTGATATGTAGCAATTAAGCATCAGTCCTCTACTTTTTGTTTCTTCTTAATTGATATATATATATGCTAACAATATCTTTTAAATTTTCAATAATCCAGTGTAGTTAATTTGAGGCCTATTACTTCTCTTGTTTCACAGCCTTGAGATGTCCTTCTATGATTTCATCAACCATCGATTATGGGAAGATACTCAACTAGAGGACTGCAAACACCAACATTTTTGCTCCCATCTCTGGAAAAAGTTTGAGTCAAGATGCTTTTCTTTTTGGTGTGTGTGTTTGTGTGTAATTGTTTACTGCCATTAGCTTGACCAGCAATGTAGGTAAGGGTCATCAAAAATAACATTGGCAAAGTAAATTTGATTTGCAATTTTATCTCACTGGTTAATAAGTCAAGGTTCTTTTCATCTCTTGATGAAATTTATGGCAAAATTAGAGGATGTGGCATTCTGACGAATGATTGCTTTCTCTCTTCTTAGCTGGCATTTTTGCCAGTTAGGTTATATCTCCATGGCAACATCCTATCCAATTGTATTGTGATATTAAAAGTTGTGATCATTTGGGAAGGGTGAGATCAGTTTGGGGAATATTTGTCCGAAATTGGATGCTCAAGGTGAGTTCTTTCACTTACAACTAAAAAAAATTGATTGGGAATTATGTGTTTTTTTAAAAATAGACTAAAAGACAGACTTTAGTTGTTATTCTCCTGTGAAGTGAAAGTGCTCAATTGGGACACTCATTTCGTGACAGGTTCTTTCCAGCTGTGTTTAGGTTGTGTAATCATCCTGGTAATTAATTAAGTCATTTTTCTACTTCCATTCAGCCAGGTTGCTCAGTCAATATTTTTCTCTTTTAAGATGCAACAGCTTAAATCAACCCTACTGATAGCTGTATGCTATGGTCAACAGTACCATTAATTTAAGCATTGGTATGTAATCTGACCTGAGGTTATACAGAATTCCTACTAGCCCAATCAGTGTATTTACAACATACTTTGGCAGCCTGTATGTTTACAAAATCATTCCGTTGCTTCATTACACACAGTGGAAATGAATGAAGCCAAAATGCTTTGGGACAATGACTAATCAATGGCAAACGTTTCCTTCAAAATTAATGTGAGGAAATTGAATCTTTCTTGCATGGTCATCTTAGCCTGACAACAAACTGTTGACCGTAGCCCTCAGGGTGCTTGACCTTTACAGTTGATACAACAAGGCTGAAGCTGCAAGGTGCCATTGATTGGACACAATACAATCCAATTTAACAACTGAACCTTGAATTACTTTATTGTCTACATCACATCAATATTATATTTATACATGCAAGTATTGTGTATATATTTATAACCTCTTGCTATAAAATGTAATAATTGCCTTGTAATCACTGTAGGAACTATGTTTGCTGTAATTATTCCAGTGTTAAAGTGTATCTTGCAAAGCACTAGTCAATTAGAGTGCACAGCATGTTGTACTGTGTGGTTCTCAGGAAACTCTTATTATTGAGAAACATGATTACTTTGATGTTGCTTATGAGTACCTGATCTGCTACAAACACAATACAGATTGTATGTATGACTGCTACTTGAATGACGATCATTGACCACATCAAGAACAATAGGCTTCTGACACTCATTATCGGGCATCCACCTGCCATATTTGAGATCACTTTATGTATTATTCTCTTCCTGTAGGTATCATGTTTAACCTCACAGAAGATTTTAATCTTTATCAAAGCAACTTATTACAGTACATTCAATATAGGGAATCCACAAGTCTCAGCTTTATCCAAGTGACCTATTGTTGACTAGATTTGCAAGGCTTAGGTCAGATGACATCTGATTATGACCAGGAAGAGTTTTCCTCTTATGGTCAATACACTGCTGCATCTCTGTGACAAATATCAGGTTGACTGTCTTTATACCAACTTCACATGAAAACATTGTACATAATAGTTATAGCTTCCTTTAAATACATCACTTTAACATCTCTCTTAGGGTATTTGACAACTTGATATTGGATGTTTAAATTTAAACGACTCACAGATATTGAGAGTGCAAACTTAGATAAGCACTGATGATTACCTTGGGGAACTCCTAGTGCTGTTAGAGATCTAATGTTAATGATGTTGTAAGGGCACTCAGGGCAGCCAGCTATAAATAGCACTTCAAAATGTAGATGGAAATGTACTCATATATACACTGAATCTTCCTATGAACTGACTTATTAAATTTTGACACTCTCAGCTTCAAGTACACAAGTTAATGTGTTCTTCTCTCATAGAAAGGAGTAAATTTCATACTGCAAACTAACAAGGCAATCCAATAGAAGTGCTAGATAACTCATAATACTTGGACAAAACATGAGAGGTAAAGATGAGATATGAATTCTGACAAGTAACTATGATGCCAGTAAGACTCTTGAGATTCATGTAAGCCAGTCATACTACAACTCCTCTCCAAACAATACCATGAATTTTGTTTGTATAATGGCTACTCACTTGTTAACATATCACCAGTTTTAATTCATTCTTTTCTTAAAGTCAACAGGAAAGTTTGGTTGTCTCTACCAGTAATTGGAAGAGTGTTGTCCATTAACTTTGTTTTGTATTGGATATTCACATTGGTGATTTTTTGAGTAGTTGTAAGATATTAATGTAACCTTCATCATCAACAATTTCAAAGTAAAGTCTGTTATAATTTCAGACTTTAAACCAAATTAACTCAATGTTATGCATATTT
>KN882538.1:3079-17591 GCA_000934455.1 Apostichopus parvimensis
ATCGTATAGATGTTTATTATCGTATCGTAACGTAAGATATCATATCGTATAATATCGTATCGTATCGTAATATATCGCATGGTATTGTGACGTATTCTAACATATTGTATCATATCAATTAAAATCGTATCGTAATTGTATGTTATCGTATCGTATCCTAGTATATCGCATGGTATTGTGACGATCCTATAATACTGTATTGTATCATTTAATATCGTATCGTTTCCTATTGTGTTATATGGGTACCGTATAATATTCTTTAATAACGTATCCTATAATATGGTATACCGTATCGCATCTTATCGTCATAATATCGTATGTTATAGTATCCTATTATATCATGCCTATAATATCGTGTCGTATCGTGATGATGTGAACAACTATACATTTACTCGTAACTGAGGAACTAGATGGTAAAATTTGATTTTCAGAGTTCATTTTTTTTTACGATGCCGATAAGCACGACGTCATATGCAGGACGTAAATAAAGTTTATTATAGTTTTCCCAATATTCAATGAGTTTCGAGAAATATCGTCAACATCATGATAATAAAATCTATTGGCGAGTTTTTTACAGTTCACCTGCCAAATTACTTTGGAAATGAGCAGTTAATGGAGTAATAAAATCCAGCTTAGTAATTGGTATTCCTGATTTGTAATGTATAATAGTGACCTGTTTTCTAACATTCAATCAATATAAACGAAGTTATCTGTCTGGTTAGAAAATCAGTCAAGGGTAGATTTGAACTTTAATTTGTGTTATATCGAACACATTTTAAAAGCAATTATAGGCCTACAATCAGATAGTCCAAGCCAAGGGGTTGGTTGCAAAATTGTCCGCTCTAACTCTTTTACAAGGTTCGTTGTACTAAAAATTGACTTTAAATTCATCATTCTTGCTATTGATTTTAGAAAATTGATAATGACCATATATATAATACAGAGTTACATTTTCGACTAGAATAAAACCAAAAAATGTCCCTTTTTTCATGATTGAAAACTGCTTTTGGGTTATGTTGTACTTTCTGGCCAGACGTTTCCGATCTGCACATAACTAAAACTTGAAAATAACGGGTGGTAATAAATCGTCTCCTTGAAAATGTCTCCTTATTGGTTGCCTGGCTTGCTTACTTGTTTGGATGTTTAGGACTAAATGACATCGTATGATGTACACTCTCTCATTTCACGACCTAGAAGAGGCTTCGACAACCTCAAAACCCCGTTTATCTCAATTTATAGTTAGACTTAACTTAAAGAATGTGTAAAACTGGAGTGATGTCAAAAAGTACTTTTTCTTATAAGAAGAGTCACCCGAGATAGCGCCAGGGCAGGATAAACTGAACAACTTTGATCCTTTCTCAAGCCCACTCCCCTTGGATGGAGATTGTAACCATGTGATCACGACGGTGTTAGGTCAAAATGAAATTTCACGAGTTCCTTCGAGAGGAAGGGATGTTTAGATACTGCACTTGGTACTATACTGAATAGATGAGCGATCAACAAATGTGTAATATGTTAATGGAATAAACCATATATACTATACACATGATGCGTTTAACAAACGGCCACGAACGGTACACCATGCAATTTCGTGGAACTAGAACATTACGACTCTATGTATTAGAGTTTAATGTTGCATTATTGTGACAATCAATGCATGTTCTAATAGTTAAGTGTGCCCTTCTGTCACCAGTTGACACCTGGCAAGTCGTGACATTGGTTGGACACCATTTTTTCTTACTTTGATTAGATATATATATAGCTAGGCCCTAATCCGGAGTAGCCAAATATGGTTACCATGGTTTGGTTAAAAAATGATACAAAGTTATAAACCAACGCAGCATACACATTTAAAGGAAAGAGATAACAGTATGCCAATTGCATGCAAAGGAGACGTGCACAGGATTTAATAGAGGCGGGGGTTGGGGGAGGGGGTTGGGGGTTGGGGATGGGATTTGTAAATTCCACTGATTGTTTGAGGTATAGGGGCATGACCCTTTACGGAAGGATGTTATGGAACTGGACGAGTGGTCTAATTCTGCTCCGACTGAATGCAAAAAATCCCTTAAATGGATGGTTAAACGGACCCGACTGCAATGTAGGTTGGCTCAACCCCCCCCCCCCTCGTACCCCCCTTTGCGCAATCTACTACTCCAAAAGGCAAGTTCGTTAGAACACCAGTCTCCATAAGAATCTTGAATGTTGTGTATGATAGATATCATTATTATTATCTCCCTTATTATTAATATTAATATATCATATTTCATTGAGTACGGTGTTCAATATACAGTAACTATCATCGGAAGGCAATTGTGTTCTTTCCATTTATCTTTTTGTTATCGACAGATGCGACCACATCATAAATCCTAACGGAAAATGCTTTAACAAAAATATGTATGTATGTTTATGTTGGCTGCGGTTGTCTGTTCTTCATCTTATAATCACGTGTAAGTTGAACAACTTTACGATATAGTATATAGATTCCAACTGCATGAAGCATTTGACGGGAACGGAAAACTTAAGCCCTTGACTTAACTTCCACGGTTATAAGCACATACGTACGCGAGTTTCAAATTGCTAGCTTACATTAGTACATACCCACAGACCACCCCCCCCCCCCCCCCCAAACATGTCAAATGCTAGCAGGTGTAAGATATGGATGTCATAGTTTGTATAATTTTCAGGATATATGACAGCGGCTTTAGTTTATTTTATGTTTTGCTTCTATCGTCTTTGACAAAAACCATAACCATGGGACTTTTTACTAGCTGATTCTTTCCTATAAAGATGGACACAGATCGTAAATATGATTGCTTTCATTCAATCATTTGGGCCCACCGGAGATGTTTGCACAGACTTGACATCAATTTTGAAATTAGGTCAATAGAGCGATAAGCCGGTGGATACCGCACTCACGTGCTGTAATTATGTGATATCCAAAAATACACGTCAGTTACCGTTATAGTTGAATAACCAAGAGAGCAACGTCAGTCATTATAGTCAAAGTCATAATAGGACAAGATAACTTGGTATAACTTGTTGGCTACATCACAGGCGGCTGACAGTAAACGGGGACCCAGGGTAGAGACGGCCCCTGTCTCGCCCTTCCCCCTGCCCCACTTCTTAGACACGGTGTTCAGGTAACCTACTCTGATTACAATTATCTTTCTTACTTTAGAGAGACCCGCAATACTGGAAGACAATATTGTACACAAACGTATTAACTTTCAGATTTGATTAAAGGCTATGGGGACTACTGCATGGGCCCTTCTACTGTTGCGGGCCCTCAGGCGCTACCCGATTACCCAACCGGCTAGTTCCTCCCTAGGCTACATCCTCAAAACTGCAGCATAATTTGCATACTAATAATGTATTAAACATCAATATTTCATCGGTTACTTTGTGAAATTTGATTAAATAGGCTAGTCAATAAGTAGAGAATTTTTCATTCGTAATAGATTCTTGCTCTTGTGTGACAATATATTATAAATTGTTGTGGTTAGGATGATCTAACGTTCAAAACCAACTCAAGATTAAACCATACAGCTATAAGTGTAGTTTACTTTTGCAGGGAATCCCAAGGGTGAGGAATCCAACTGGAGGTTCAATGTAGACTCCTGTCCACGTAATGTTTATGTATGATCACCGTTTCATATCAAGCCTTCTCGTTTCGATGAGTGTTCAGAGAATTTAGAGGTATAGGTGTGTAATTGTCAAAGCCATTCTTGCTCCCGGAACGGCCAATTAAACCCCATCCGACTGTCGAGAGTGCATACCTCAGCGTCTGACCACTTTCCTGAAACTGAGGGAGGCAAACCGTTTTCATAACTAGAAAAGCCAAATATACGTCATGTAGACACCGATCAACACAAACAACAATTTTTAAATGCGTACAAAATTTGAAGTTTGAACCGCGAAATAAGTTTGAATGGCGAACTAATGTTCTTTGGGGCATATATATACACTCTAAACACTTCACCACGTATTGACCACTAAAACAATTGTTTCTCATTAAATAAATGTATCTGTGCACTGCTTATGCACAAATTCAATATATTTCGCTTAACTAATACAAATATTATCCTATGCATGTACTATCAATCTTGATGACGAAATAGCCATTGTGCAAAATAATTTATTGCTATTTTGCTTACCTATTATGAAACGCCATTCGACTATTTCCGCGTTGATTTTTATCACGGACATTTTCATCGCCATTTATGAAAGAAGCGAATCAGAAATCGGTAAATTAAAACTGGCGAGGTTATCTGGACAACGTTTATCAGTTTAACTACGTTTAATCGCTACAAATCTGTAAAACAAGTATTGATTTTATTGTTTAGATGTCCTCGGAATGAACTCCATTTGACCATCAGTAACAGGAGGACTTTCTTCATTAAGCAAAAACAAAAGTGAAATCCGTTGAAACAAATATACATGGAGCTCAATAACACTGCATTTGAGTATGTGTTGTATATAGAAGCAAACAAGTTAGTGCAGATATATCACATCTTAATACATAAAAGAACGAAACTTATTCAAGTTGCTGGTAGCATTTTCTGTATCTGCTTCAACTGTTATATTGAGATATGTCTGGAATGTTACTTTAAATGGTAATATATAATGAGCCTATGTCAATATCTATTTGCCTAGCTTTATTGTTAATGATAATCCCCCAAACATGATGTAGAATTGTAACCTGCACTGATGGAAGTTATTTTTCTTGATCGATAACAATCTAACTTGAATGGAGAAACAAATCCAACTGTCACCACTAAGTTATGTAATGGATGCTAATGATTGACTCTTACTTTCATTTAACCAGGGAGTTTTAACAACATGTTTAACATTTGTACGTTTTTCGTTTTTAATATAGTACGACAAACGACGTAAAACATGCCTACAAAACAGTTATCAAATATAAAAATGAAATGACTAAACGTGGCTGGGTATAAATGACCCGAAGATGTGCTGTGCCATGCACGCCTATTTGCGGAATAAAAGAAATATATTTCACCGTTTACGTTCAGCTCCATGGTTACACTAATAGACCTGTGGAAAATTCTTTATGATTATAAAACATCCGAACAATGATATTGTTGCTTATAATTATATTTTTGCATTTCCTGGTGCTTTTACCATAATGATTTCAAAACACTCAAGGAAAATTTAATTTAAATATTCAAATTCAAACCAGTTCTGCATTTCTAGTCATTTTACCATTTTTTCAATCACTCATAATATGGGAAATTATGTATGAATATACACATTTCTACCATTGCTATAAGTTTAACAACACGTTTTGCATTTTCCTTGCTCGTCGGCTATAAAATGATCAGAAATGCTTAGTCGATCTCACAACACATTTTACTGGATATTTTGACATTTAATGAAACATTTCGCCCCCATGACAGGCCCCTTACTGGCCCCATATTGACCGATAAGCAAACGAACGTATCAGTTTTGTGCAAACGTATTGAAGAACTCCTAAACTTCACTTTTTTATGTTAGCCTTAATTAACGTTTATCAACCGTTGTAATGGTCTTTTTATACGTGTTTTGCTTAAAGACCATTTCCATATAAATTTCCAACTTTGTACTGTCGTTAAGGAATATATACTCCTATGATGTTAGATTCAGACTATATTTACGAATGACTCACACATCCAAGCAAACATGTTAGAGCGCAAATGTTTGTAGACAATCGCAAATTTACAACTGCTGTATCAGTACCACATAACCAGTGTTGTGACTAAATGAATGATTGATTACGACCAGATTCAGAGACGACTTCAAGCACTAAAGATGGAAAAGCAAGACTTTAACGGTAGATTTAATCTTTAAATTGTTTAAAACTGCTGAAAGTTGTTTTTTAACTTGAGGAGTTGTAAAACCCTCATTACTAACACACGAGAAACATAGAGATTCTTGATTACGTTGTAATGAACAAATCCCATTCTTGTTTGCGAGATATAATGTATGAAATGTTTCTTTATAAAGTAAATTAAATGACTTGAGCAAGTCTAAAATGTCAGCGCTTGAATTGTTAGTAATATTGATTATTTATGTATTTCTTCGATATAGAGGGTTGTTATTTGTAAATGTGGCTGCATGCTGATATGAAGAAGAGGTTAACACTATCTAAATATTGTAATTGTTTAATTTGTTTTTGAAAGCATTAGAAAGTTCACTTCTTAGGGCACAATGACGTCACACATGGGCAGACTGGTCGCGACATACGTCACCAACGTTCAGATGACCCAAAGTGTATCGGTCACGTGGATCGTGAGATTTTTCTAGGCGTCGAAAACTGTATACACATTTGTCTTAATTTCCCAACAGAGGTCGATTTACTTTATTTTTTGTTGACATCAACTTCAAAATCCGAGCCAGCTTTCATGCATTCTGTGCATCGATTCCGAGAAGTGGGGGTGGGGGTGGGGGGGGGTGGGTCTGGTGGGTCGTATTTTAGTCCCCATGGAAGAAACTGCAGGTTGTGGGCATAAACGTTTGCGTATCACTGGTTTAAACCATCTGCCAACCTGAGCAGAGTTTTAATAAATTGTACAGAAAGAAATATAGTGTAATAATATCGTGCGATACAGGGTCGCCAGTTTTTCAGTGACGCAACCGGCCAAAGAAGCAGCCAAATCGGTTATCAAACGCCCAATATGAATTTGCTGTCATTTATGACAATTACCTCTATGTACGAGGATGAACTGTGGAATTGTGTGGGTTCGAAATTCGTTGCAATTGGGATCTTTAACGGAAACGTTAGGAAGTGAAACGGGTTGTTTACAAAACCCCAAGATCGTAAGTCGGACTGAACAAATATGAAATTATTGAAATCTATATTCTTTGGGAGGAATTTGACAATATTCAGCTACTATTTCTATTAAATTGGTAGGCCATTAAAAATATATATTTGATATTTCTCTTCCCCTCACGTGCTTTTTGTTCTTGTATATGTCCATGGTTTTTAAAATTAATTGATTTTGTCTTAAGCATGTGTCGTTCCTCTGTATTGCTCAGAATACTAAAAAACCTAAGACCAAAAGGTTTTATATAAAATTGGTTTAAAAAAGGTTCCGGCCGATACATACATACGTAAAGTAATTACTTTGACATATAATGATTTTGAATTTCAACCAGCTGTAACATCATGTGAACGACAATACCATTCCGAGGTACCGTATTTGTTTTCAGTAACATTAATTGTAAAGTAAATACTTTTCTTACGCAATCTACTGACGAGAGAAAGTTCGCATAAACTTCGCAGCGGTTCAATGATCTTACTACGACCGGCTCGTAATTGAGAAGACAAGAAATGAGTGATAGAAAACAGCTGAATAAATATTAAAAGTTTACTTTCATAGCAGCCAACGGATCATTAAAAGCCTACACCACGGCTCAGTTACCTGGCATGAATGAATCTGAATCAATAGCAGCTTTAACTTTTCTTGTCTATGCGACAATGTGAAACATGATAACAAAGATCTAACACAAAAAGATATAGATCAAGATTTTCTATAATACTCCTAGAATTGATGCTTAAAGGACGTCGCTGTGTCTCACACGATGGCTGAACTAAGAGGAGAAAAGGGCGTTGGCAAAAACTGCTAGGTGTGCTCAATAAATATCTGCCATAAATCGGCTCAATTCGGCGCCTAACGTGAAAAGTGCTTTTATTTCGGTATTTGGATAGAATTTTCTTTTCAAACATAAGCTGTCAAAAATATACTCTGAAAATTTTAGAAAATTACTATCGTAAAACAGGAGGATCAACAGTGTGCTGGAATATTCTACAAGGGTACTCGTTCTCTGCTAAAGTATATTTTGAGCTATAATTGTACGTACTTTATTACTAATGAATGACACGTGACCTGTTTGAATTGGTTTTTCCGTCACTCCCCCCTCCCCCAACCCCCATCGCCACAAGGTGTAACAATTAGCATATGTATGGTAATTGACCCAAGGATTGGATGACAATATCATTGCGGATTCAGACCATTTGTATGCAAATTCGGCTACACCAATTATCGGTTCATTAACTATTGAAGATATTGTAGGCTTCTGGTGATATAACATCGGACCTAGGAAATCTTAATACGTTACGTCGTCAATTTCCAGTGAACTGACCAAATTTTGCGATCCGAATTTTAAACAGAATAACTTTTCAGTTTATCAGTCTAAGATGGAACCGTATGTTTTACTGCGGAAATATACGAGAGACAAAAAGGGAAAAACATTTTCTTATCCTTAATTTCTTTTCCTTTTTAAACCAAAATCTGTCTTTATGAATATATATGTTGTCCTTTTTTTGGCCCCCAACAAATGCGTTAGTGGTATTTGTCATTTAATCGTCATAAATGCCCAAGAAAATGGTGCAATAAGCTGAAAAAATGAAAGATGAAATGCGAAACTTTATACTATAATGTTGATGGATAATAAATTGGAGAAAAAAAGTGATTTCAGGCGTATGTATTGTCGAATAAAGCACCTACGGCGTGATCTAATCAATATATTTGTGACATTTCCAGAAAAAAAAAATGTTTTCTAGCAAACGTTTCTTTCGTTAAGTAAGTTTTGACCACCCAATTGTGGTGATATTTGTAAAATAACACTAAACGAATTCAATGTGAGTGAGTTTGTATTCATACCAGTATTCGAAGATAATTGTCTGTGGTCGTACTTAACTTCGTGGTTTTGTACTCCTATATTTGTGGTACTCGAAGCATTTTGGAAATATTTTAAAGAAGTAAGTACAATATTATACGTAATCGCGCTTAGGTCCTTGTATTCGTACTTACACACAGGGAAAATGCGCTTGTACTTAAGCTATTTGTCACGTGTTATAGGTCCGTGTCCCATTTTAACTTACTAATGGATTCTATAAAGCAACCTCAAACATAACTTTATCAAAATTCAATAAAATTATATACAATAAAATTAATATACTTATGAACAGAAACAACAAGTATGGACTACTCTATACATAGATCTGGAAAATACAACAGTGGTATGTTTACCCACCCTTACCTCTACCCCTCAAAAGAAATGTAGATAATATTTTCACCGAATGGAAAAAAAGATTTTCAAAGATAATTCATTGCGCTAATAGTATTCAAACTTTTTTTTATCGCGTGTAAATAAAAAATACTAATAATAATTTGTGAAATACTTTTTTAGAGCGGAGAACAAAACAATAGAGTATAGAATCTACCGCTATCACTTCCAGAAAGAGGTTTTAAAAGTCTTTTCAACTTTAAAAGGAGGATTTATTTCCATTTGTAGAAACAGCAGAGAGACTATGTATAGGTTTTCTGTTTCATCAAAAAATTAGTAGCTGATTCATATGGTACCTTAAAAGGAACAACCCAGCCTAATTACGTACTTTATCGGTAATATATCGTGAATACCGGAATATTAAACAATTACTGTCATTGTATTTTGTTTTCGATTTTGTTTTCGTTTCTTAATGGTTACATATCAAGTTTTGTCAAATTGTCCAAATTGATGATAAAATCTTCATACACGCTATAAGGAGAAAAAAAAAACACATAAGCATGAACATGATATTAAACTTGGCCACATATATGCGTTAAAATAATTGAAGGAAAACTATTTTCTTACCGACTGTAAGCAATTTAAAATAAGTGAAACAGGATGAAAAACAAATTGTTTATCATAAATAAATTTCCACCAAAACGAAGAAATATCCTTTATACATGTGTGTACAATAACGTTGGTCAAAAAACCAACACAAACAACTGTTGTCAGCTGTTCACATAAACGGGAAAGAAATACAAACTATACAGGTGTGTTGTCTTTAGTTCGTCCATTCATTTTGAATTTCCTCAATCCCTCCACGTTCCAGTCCCCACCCCACCCTTCCCCACGACACTCCACCCCACCCCACCCCCAGGTAACAAAGATGTTTGACCCTATTTACTAAAGTCCTTCAACCACGTGGTTGAATTTGGAACAAAAAATTAAATAAGTAAATGATTCTTCCTGAATTTAAGAAGTTTTGTCTTATACAGCCCCTCGTGTATGGGGACAATTGGCCTTGGCATTCAATAAAACCGTTCGGATAGATAGTTTTAACACTTTAAACATCGAGATTTTCACACAATAATTACTCTATGGAATGTCATAGTTATTTTTCTGGACGTTATTCTTCATAAACAGTTTCCCAGAATCTAATCAACTGCGAATACATGTTTTTTCCCTCCTTTTTGCCATCTATAAACAGAGACATCAGAAAATTGAATTTTCGGTGGAGGTATTAAAGGAAAATATAACTTTCACTTGTCCTTGAATAAGGAACTAAGCTAGATTTTTTTTTGTGGTAAATGTATAAAGACTGACCCCATCAATATTGTGTACATGGCCGGCTCTCTTAAACCGATATAACGTTCTACATGGTGGGGGACTCTCCTATAACGTTATATATATACCTATACTTAAAGCTGTAATTTACGTTGGATAAATTCGTTATAATTTAACTAGAAATGGCCGAAGCACAGTACAATTTTTTTCCGAGCACAGCTGAGAAATGTAACTTTTCCATCTCTTAGATGCATTCTTGAGTTATTAACCTCGTTCATTTAACAAATAACATTTTGTGTACCACTAATTTTATGGAAATTAGTTTTATCTTCATTTCTCAACCGGTGTAAGTTACGTTTATTTTATAATTTTCTCTTGCGATGTTGGTAGATTAAAATTAAACTAACCGTTATGTATCTGGTTTCTTTTAAATTGTTTCCTTCAATTGTTGGTTATTGCACCAAAGCAAACATTACCTGAAGCGTTACATGAAAATATGCTAGGAAGTCTAGTAATGGTCACCAGCCATGCTATAACTTCAATACATTAACTGTCACTTTCAAAATAGTTTACTTCTGTTAGTTTGCTATTAAATGTACTGATTGATAACTTTCAAATGGTCTGGGAAAGTTAGAACTAAAGCTAAGCCTGAGGTTAATTTGCACAACCTAGATTAAGATTTTGGTATCCTTAATTTATTCTATTTTATTTTATATTAAGACAGCTTTCTGCAGTATTTATAATTCCGGAAAATTATGAGAATTTTTTTTAATTTAATTTTTTTATTTTATTATTGTCATCTTTAATGAGGATAGTCCTGCTCAGTGAAGAAGCACTGCTTTCCAGCGGAACCCTCAATTTACCCCCCGATCATTGTTTTTAGAGAATGTACATTACAAGTAATGAATTAATCTTTCCGATTCCTGAGATTTCACATAGTTTCATGTTAGTAATAATCACATGGAAACGAAATATCAGGTATTTCCCTTTGATGCCTCACCCCTCTCTCTCTAGAAATGATTTTTACTTTTGTTCTAGGAGTCGGATTTCTTGTTAATGAAAGATTTGTTCTAATTTTCTTTGAGCCTTTCCGTATCGTTATTACAATTGCGGCCTTCAGAACGTCTAAATGTTACAAAGAATTGAACTGTCTGCCAATGAAAACCTTGGTCTTGTCTGAAATGAGGTTTTGTTAGAACAGTTATGCATGTTCTCCAAATTCCTAAATTCCTTGAGAGCAGATGTAATCATGTATTTTGTGGAAAAAATGTAAAATAATTATGCAGTTTAATAACCAAAAAATGAAGTAATATCAAATAAGAAAACAAGTGAATTCATATGAAACTTGCAATTTATTTTGTTAAGAATCCGAAAAACGAGATCGAATGACTGGTATTGTTTGCACTTCAACAGACAAGGAATCCAATTAACAAGTTTAGTTAATTCATTTTCTTTTTAAGTATTTGGAAAATCGTGGATTGTTCTTTGATGACTCATCGCTTGAAGTAAAAATCAACAATTTTATAGGATTTACCTTTTCAAATTTGTCTTACACACAACATGAACGTGGGGAAAAAATGTAAAATTCTACAAAATTTCGCTTTTTAAATCACCCCGAAAGAGATATATAACTTTTATGAAAATTAATTAATTGCTTGGTATAGGCATGGTGCAGACTACGTACGAAAACAAAGCAGATGAAATTTATTCTTCAAATAATTTCTGATAAAGCATGAAACATAGTATTAATGTACAGCCTTCTTAATCAGTAGTTAATGTTTATTATTTCCAGTACAGAAATGTAATAAGTATAGAAAAACATGTTGATTGCATTAAAAGGTAACGGATGAATGTTTCAAATGTACTCTTGACTGTAGACTGTCTACATGATGCGTTTAAGAAGATGATCGTGTGAATTGCGCATTATAGCCTCTGAAATTCCTAGCCTGTGTGTGTGGACTTGTGTATATTCACTGCAGTATATATGGATGAGGGGGACCTCTTGAAGGTAAAATCTAGTACCATTCGGTTCACAGAAACGGTCCTTTCAATTACTTTTAAATTTAATGACATCACACTTTAAATTCACGACGTTTTCGGCTTTGTTTGAAAGGTTTACTACCGCTCAGATTTATATATCCGACCAGGGAGGAACTCCCTGATCCGACTGAGTAAAAACTTGGAAGTAAGAGGAAAGAAATACGGCCAAACGTAAGGAGTTAAAAGGAGTGTCAGGCCTATTCATGATCTCATGTAACAATGACAGAAAAAGGGAAAAAAACCCAGTGATGTATAACATATTTCATATTTCGCCTCTTTTGGAAAGAGGGCTATATAGGGACTCTTTTGAACTATTACTTACAGCAGTTCGGTATTGTCTCTAAAGAACGGTTAAGAACGGTTTGTGACGTCATCAGGATGTTTTGATTTCTTTCGTAGAGAGGGTCACAGGAGGTAAACCATTACGTCATTTTGGGTTCTAGATTCACCATTTGATCTCCAATGTTGTAGTTTATATACTTAGTCAAGAAACGTAACGCAGATAGAATAATCCATGTGATATAAAATAGCATTTTTAGTTGCCACCAGAAAATGTTTGAGAGTTTCCAAAAAACTCATCGCTTAATCTTAAACTTAAGCAGGTATCTCTTTGCCAAGTTCAAAGCATTTTTAACTACATGAGATTGATGTTATTGCATACATGTTGTAGATTCTGAGAACGGTGGGAACTTCAAAGAACATTTTCTTAAAGGTTTAGTAATATTGATATGCTCAATTGTGGCTACTTGCATAATTTTGCAATGATGCATGGGGCACAGTCATTGTAAAATGCAGGCTTAATGACGATTGCTTACCCAGTTATAGTTATTGCACATATATACATGGAAAAGATATAGGGGCATATAAGGTAAGCGGGCTTGGACATTGGACAATATTAAGATGGGGTTTTCAATTAGCATCGTGGAATATTTTTCTCTTCAATATATACGTTTAACATGAACGCCACCGGAATAGCCTATCCCTTTAAATCAGCTCAGACAACTGTTCTTAAATCTAAGCCTAAGAGAAGCTACTTGCAATAGATTTCGTCCAAGTCCCACCAGACCTCAGAGCGATAGCTTTTTCAAAACGTCCAGCGGAAGAGAGTTTAGCAAAGTAATAGCTTTTTTCGTGGGAAGGTCATTTTGTACCCCTGAACCTGATGTAACTGCATGTTTCTAGATAGTGTTCTCACACTCTGATTCAATTAAAGGTCTGAGCGAATGGACGTAACTCGCTGTGTGGACGGACACTCTAGGCACTTTTAATAGGAAAGCTTTAAATATATTCACTTATGTTTATGTTCAAATTAAGCCAAAGAGGAAACGATTGTAGATAACTTCATTTTGGGCTTTAGTCACGTGATGGTCAAACTAACCATTTTAGAAATTTGTAAAAGGTCTTCTTTTTGATCACCTTGTTGACTTTTTGAGGCCACTTTTTCTTTCCTCATGGGAGGGAGGTGGAGGGGGGAGGGAGATGCAATTAAGTGTTTTAGAAAAATAAGTAAACACGTATATATTACGGAAGTAAATATTCGTCTTATTTGCATGTCGTGATATTCTTATCACGATGTTTACTTTTCACTCGATTTCCTGTGATTTGACTTTATTATAGACAAATGTAATGTCTTTTCTAACATAGCTTTTTTATTTGACCATTAATTAATTTAAAATAATAATAATAATAATGTACACAAAACGTAAAACGTTACTTAAAATCCATCGAAGAAATCCAAGGAATTATGAAATTAAGCATAGACTGCAAATGTTTGCCACTGAAACAAAGAAGTAGTAATTAAAATTTGCGGACACACAAAGTCTTTTATATTTGACGGTTTACTTAATAGCTAATGAAGACACGGCAAATGGATGTAACTATAGATCACTTAAATTACATTCAAAGGTAAATCCATTATTGTATTAAAATCAAATGACAAGGCCAGAATGTCAAAAAAAAAAAAAAAGAGTGGCAAACTAACGTAAACCAAAGCTTCATAGATGACAAGTTGATAAGTTATTTATTAGATTAAAACTTACAAAGACATTAAAAGTTGAAAACATGATGTTAAGTTCCAAAATCATACTTGATTCATTATAAATGAAGAAATATGAGAGAATGCGTCCTGTTTTAGTTCAAT
>KN882538.1:17762-29412 GCA_000934455.1 Apostichopus parvimensis
AAATTTAAACCTGGTCATCGTGGTCATCATATTGATATATATATATTTTACAGCTCTTTTAATGTCACACGTACTTTTTATTGTATTCTGTATATACTCACATTACAAACCGATATCTTAGGTATCGCTAATATAGTAAGTGGAGAATCCAATATTTCATAATTGCAAGAAGAATAGTTCAAGGTAATAATTCAAGATATTATGTGGCACTGCCGCCTTCTTTGTATGGATATGACACGAGGTAATTATACGACGTTAAATATGACATGAAACATCACAAGTTGTTAAAAGGCCCAAATGGAATTCCAGACCGGGCCCCGATTACAATTATGTTACAGGACAACAATTTGCGCTTTCTTTTTTTTCGTTAACTATATTATATGGAAGCGTTCTATCCCATTCTTTCCAGGTCCTTCGATGTTTTCCCGGCCCCCTAAGTGACCCTGGATCCGGGGCTTTAACCCTTCCTGATCACCCCACCCCCTCCACAGTCTTTCGACAAGCATTTTGCTGCTTTTGAGTTCTCCTTAGAATGGGTAAATATTGAGCAAAGTAAGTAGGGGTAATCTTGAAAAATAAAATTCTTGTAAAACTCTTCCATGCTTTCTACTAGCTGCATAGTATTATCACTGATTGTGATTATTGTTGCACTCTGTATTCACAGAATATGATCAATCTGTTACAGTGAACATGTGGTTTTGAGTTTTCATCCTCTTCATTTGCTAAGACAAATTGGATGGATTTACAACGCGATGTATTCATGCATGTTGTTCAATTTAGCGTCGTCAATCAAAGCTATTTGTTAATTCCTATCCGCCGACTGCTCTCCTCTTATATATACAATATATATGTATATATAGATATATGTCTATAAGTTTAGAATTTGCTGTAACGAGGTCAAAAATTTAACCCCTCAGTGAGGAGAGAGTGAGTGGATAGGATTTGGTTTGTGTTGCGGTCAATTGACTTCGTACGTACGTACACGACTTATAATTAAACTTAATTATAACCTAACGTTCACCTATATGTATAGCCTACATATTAAATAAATCATGACAAAACCCTTGTTGGCTGGCCTCTTATTACAAGTATAGTCGGTGGTGATACGTCACGGGTAAACCCTGCGGGGCTATTAAAACAATTAAACAGCGCAAATAAATTAATGACCATGTAACATGACAAAGTCGAAAATGGACTATATCACCTCCCTGATAAATGCGTACGATTAACACTGACTGGGGAACGCGTCTGTGTGTGCATGGTGTGGGGAGGTGGGGGGAGGGGCGGTGGAGGGCAGGGTCACGGAATCGCATTACCCAGTCTCTATTCGAAGGCAATTACTATGCCACAAAATAAGTTAGAATATTAAATATTCAATACACGGTCCTAATAGTATTATCCCCCCCCCTCCCACAGGACAATTTATTGTAGGAGTTAACCCCCTCCTTCAATATCAAGGAATAATATCGCTCTTGTCTTAATATGTCTTAAGGAAAGTATTTTTAAAATTATATAAAAGGAATGTTTTTATCACGCTAAGGTTTGGAGCAACTGTTAATGAAGTTTACAGACTCACCAATTACCATTAGCATATTTGTATTTGTATGCAGTGTATTGGTATCCGTTTAGCACACAGGTCTTTGTAGCGATGAGGTAAAATTACCCAAAGAGATATTTGAAATTTGGTCGTTTTTAAGTCTCAAAGTATGTAAACCATAAACTATACGTACAGTGCATACATAATTATGTGGAGCATGGCAAAGCAAGCAAACGCCTACATTAATTTTTACACTAAATCGGTGTGTTCATAATTGTAATGACAACATAATCGGTATAAGCAGCCGATCAGACTTAGGTATACAGGTATGGATTAAGGTGAGCAGTGTGTGTGTATCCAAAATGTGAGAAGAGCGAACATTCAGGGGGGTAGTGGGGGGGGGGGTATGCTGTGTGTAAGTAGGCCTATCTAGCAACAGGTTTACCTTAAGAAACCTTTAAAAATAGTGTACAACCTCGCCGTTTAAAGTCTTAATAATAGATTATCCATCTACACTATACGTAAATCCCACACATATATATTAGGAAGGATGTCAAAGCAATCAAACATCTATATACATTAAAATTTAAACCTGGTCATCGTGGTCATCATATTGTAATACCAACAGAATCGGTATAAAGTAGCCAAACAGTAAACGTTGTCTCCAGATGAGAGAGGACTTGGCAGGGGGGGGGGTGGATTGAGAGGGGGAGGGGCGTCAAAATATTGATGTTAATATGGCATGAATCGGTCAGATTGGTTCAAAAGCCACAACCCAGTCATTAAGTTATAATTCATCATTAATATTTAATATAGTATAGGCTAAGTATAACGGAAAAAACACTTAGGATGAAGACGCTGTTGATTTTGAATAAAAATCAGTCTGTTAATTAACAATCTCCATAGCGGCTATATGTACATCATGCACTCAATTATTACACTACTCAGTCGTTCTAGTATATATATAACTGTATTAACATTCTAATGTCAACAGAATACAAAACAGAACTCCCGGAGTAAAACAAAGAAAAAAGAGAAACAGAGAAATCGACTGAGAGAGAAGAAATGTATAGTTTGCTATATCTTTCTTTCCAGAGGAACGGAGCGTTATAATGTGTGATACATCATGGGATACTTGACTGTCACGTGTGATTGATCAGCCTAAAGATCGAAAAGCTCGACTAATGTGACGTCACACTCAGTTGAGAAGAATTCCCTATCGTCCAGAATTGTTGTTACAATTTGAGACTGGGATGAAAACATGAACTGAAGAGAAGAGAACCCAAAATGAACTCAAGTTTCCATGGTGAGCACAAAATGTAATACATCGACCTCTTTTGGAAGAAATTTTAAAGCGACGAGGAGGAAAATCATGTTTATTTTTATTTTTATTTTTGTTTTTATTACTATTTCAGATAGTGCAAAGGTGAGGTGTCTGCTCGTGTTGAATTTGCGGTGCATATGTATCGGATCTTGTGAGCATTAGGTGTAAGGGGCAGGGAAGGGGTGGGGGATGGTGGCGTGATTTCACATCGGTAATCTACTAACAAATTTATCCCTTGCAAAACCATGTGTGTGCAGAAATAATGATGTTTATTGATAGGCAACAATATGGATTATAGCATACATACTTCGTAAATAGTGACCATGTGTACGTCTTCTTGGATACAGGACGGAATAATATTGCATTTGACTAAAGCTTCAAAGACTAATGTTGTTTCTTTTCTCACTTGCTACAATGTGAATGACCCTCGGGCTGGTCGGTGGGGGGGCGGCAGGGGTGAGGGAGGGGGTGGTAAGGGTAGCTACCCTGGCTGCGTTATCAATCGAGTGACTGATATATCAGACCACTTGGAACTGTACATGAGCACTTACTGTATGTTCTTATATAATGATTGGTAAACATTGCTTAATATTTGTACATTGTTACACAGACTTTTCAATTTCTTTACTAAACTTAACTTATAATTTAATGGTTAGTTTGTTGTTTTTTTCTTTTCTCGGAAATCTGCCTCTCATGCCCTTCTCTGTATCTCACCCATACCCCCTGTGAGAGGACACCCTTTGCAATGGTTCAGAAATTTCCTTAAGTATATAGTAATTGTAATCAGGGCGTTCAGTGACCAATAACAACGCCTCCGAAATATTAAAACGACTGACCTGTTGTGTGATGGTTCTCTACTCTTAACAAGTTCATCCCATCAGGCTACATGTGACTACAACAAACATATCAAATATTTTAGTCATGTTGCGTAAATTCTTAGGTGACTACATTGATAATAATTTTACCTAAAGACAGCACCACATTGATTATGTGTCCAACAAATTTTCCAAAGACGTCGGTATTTTCAACCGACTGAGATATTACCTGCCAAAAATAAGTATTCATTCTACTTTTTATAATACCATTATCCTACCTTAGTGTAGTTCTGCCTGGGCCACAACTATCATTCGCGACTGCAGATTCTACCATGTCGAGTCCGGTTCGAGTCACTCCCAGATTAATTTATGTCGTCCAGTTACAGATTTGTTGACATTTAACAATTCATAATCATGGACGTTAAATATGAATGTAAGAGACTGACTTCGGTCAGATTGCGGCTTTGATAAGCCAATGAGGCTTCTTCGCGAGTTCCTGCTTGCAGGAGGATCTAATATACATACACATACATACGTACATACATGTTCTTCAATCAGGGCAGTATACGTCACATCACAAAGAGCCCCCCTCTTCCTCTCAGAGACCCTCTTTTGCGTTCAGTGCAGCATCCTCAATATTTACGACATCAACAGTCATCAATTTGCAACCTGTATATAATGTTCCAATCTTCAAATTTTGGCTCCATTTGAGTGTTTCAACCTCCGCCTTTTCCTAATCGTTATTCCGCTATACAACCACGATACTAGGGTCCAGTGACTCTCTCAGCATTCCTGTAAATCGTTTGAATTCCATTCAGTATTTTATATGTTTCACAAAGGTCTTAAGATCTGGAACTATTCTTATATGGACCGTCTTGAGTCTGTACATACCATTACTAACTTGAATACTTGTTACTAACCTTTTTTGTTGTCTTTTGTTGTCTATTGTTGTCTATTGTTGTCTATTGTTGTCCTTTTTTGTCTTTTGTTGTCTTTGTTGTCTATTGTTGTTCTTTTGTTGTCTAAGTATCCCAATCATTTCTTGTCTTTTATCACGTTATATTCTTCTAGTTCACTGTATCGCTATTCCTTATAGATGCGGGTACAAGAAGGGATGGGAAAAGTGGGGTGTCTCTTAGCTTTTCTTAGTTTGTCAGTTCTCACCCCATCCATTTTTCTTTTTCCTTGTTTTCCTTACTCTACGGTGACTAAGTTCTATTCCACAAGTTTATTGTTTAAACTTTCTTAGCAGTCTTCTCAATTATTCAATAATATTTTTTATCCTGCTTTTTGTGAGTTAATACTAGTACCTATCTCGTAGTATTTATTGTCATGATTGATGATCTCACTTTTATGATTTTAACCTTATCTCTTTGTTATCTTTGATTGTTACGATTCATCGCATAAATTGAATTGAATATTTCAATCATGACATTCCTCTCCTTTAACCATATTAGTCTGTGGAACGTTGCTTGAAATAGCTAAACTTGAATTCGGTTACTACGGGTAAAATTAAAATGAATTAAAATGTTTAGTCTGAGAACAATATGCATCTTTTAAAACAAATTTATGCAAATTCTTTGCATAGTATTTAAGACTTAAGCATTTAGGACAGTGAATCGCTAAAAATATCTATAACAAATCATGTGCACAAATTAAAAAGAAAATCAGTAAATATGAAACAACTTTATCTGGCAAATGGATTATTTACTGGGGTACAAGTCATTGCACGGGAAAACCTCTGACATTTACCAACTGAGGAGTCACGTTTGCCCTAGAACCTAAACTTAACGACGTGGATACTTCTGACGTCATGATTCATCTATAAATATTCATATTAATACAGTATACACATAGATCTGTTACACATAAACCTAATGTAACAGAACTATAAAGATATATAAATCTCATTTTGCCCTGAGGAAATTATTTCCTTAAAAAACTATTTTCGGACCACGATCCATTTGTACCTAAAGGGTTGAAAACAAACCTCTCCTCCCCCCCCCCCCCCTTATGTCCTACCTTTGATATAGAGGGCGAGTACTTTCTGTCGTTTCCGATCAGATTTATTGATCTAGCGAGGCGTGATCCCTTACTTAACTTCGACTCTAGAGGGAGGGTAATTCAATTCGCTCGATGGCTAACACCACTTCACACGGAACTTAATGATATGTACCTTGAATCGGCATTACTTTAAATCATTTGGTAATAAACGGATCCGCTCAGGTAAGAAGTGGAGCGATATGAGTGTACTTTTTCATGTGTTTTCCAGGTTCAGGGTTGGTAATGTTTGCTTAAAGCAGCAGTCGGAATATTAAACTAAAAATCATGTTAACTTCGTTTCAGAAGATTTGGTAAATAAACTGCTGAGTGCTCCTTCTTACGGAGAAAGGAACGAACCCATGTTACCCAGAGATTAGAGCCTTGACGTCTCTGTGAGGTATGATAAAACACTACTGCATGATGCTGGTTGGACATTTAGACATGGGATACATATATGTCTGTGTGATGAGATATATGTAGAATCATCATCAGACTGCTTATATGGTAGAGTACTGCGTGATAAACAACTCACAAACAGTCAACTAAGGAAAATATTTACAGAATATTTAATATTTTATTAAAATAAATGTAAAAACTGCGTTATGCATATGACGTTGCGCTAATTGTTTGGTTAAAGGTAAAGTTATTATATATATATGGTTATATAATACAATAATAGGCTACAATAGTATAGGCTATATTTGCATGCGTGCGCGCGTGTGTGGTTACTATTTGTTGTTTATACATATAGCTCCTGCTTTAAGTAGCATGTGAATCGTCTTGATTTAAATATATAGGCCGACACATTACAGCTGGCCTTGAATTTGAATTTCACGCGGCACTGTGCAGCCTCTTAGTAGCAAGGTTAACAACAATGATATTACAGCCATAGATCGATTACAAATATCTACGTAACCTGGCCCGTTGTTTTATTTTCCTTTTTTTTTAGTCTTTTGATGTATTTCACAGTTTCTATTAGGGAGTTCACGCATGCTCAGAAGTAATTTTTTCATTTCCGGTTCACCTGGCAGGGGTGGGTGAGTGGGAAGGGGGGGGGGGGTGTTGGGAGAGGATAATCAAATTCTTGAACTAAAGCGCCCACAAATCAATATCTTATGAAGTGCTATACCTTCTTAAAAGAACCAAACAAGTTGACAACAACGCACTTTTTTTATCGTTACGTGTTTATTGTTCTAAAAGTAAAATGAAACAGAACGTTAACAAGAGAGGACAAACGACAAAACAGAAATAATTCCTTAATTAATATATTTTACCATATCAGCTATCTTCGAACCATAACATCTTTCTCGAGGTTATACATTATGGTCTTCATATTACACATGTAAGGCAGTTAAATATATACCAAGGGCCATAATCATAGTGAAATACCAAGTTAACTGTATGGGTATGGTTATAAGTTTTTTCTTTTACTTAGAAAGAAAAAAATGAAGATAAAATTATTAAAGAACATGGCATAAATCTAATACGCAAATTACTCAGTTCCACCTCCGTCTGTTTTTTTTTTTATTATAGTTTTTCTATATGTTTATATTGTTATACATAATTTTTTTTTTAAATTGTTGATTAAATACGGTACAACATAGTTTCATTCCAATCATATTTGCCTTATGAATATTCATCATGTAATACATATGCATGGCCAAACACTTATTCCTTTCAACCTGGACCAATCATACAACATTTTGCTTTATAAATTGCTTTTCATTTTGAAGTTCTTCTCCACTCGTCTTATTGTTGTTGCTTTTGGTAGCCGTGGTTGTTGTTGTTGTTGTTATATTTATTGTTGTTGGCGATTCTTTCTTCCTCTCTTTTGTCGTTCTTCTTAATTAATTAATTTTCAGATTTCGTTCTTCTTAATTAATTTTCAGATTAATACATATTCATGGATAGACACATCGGTATATGATAATACACGATATAATGGTTGAACAATAAAAGCGAAAAACGTTATTTTTTTTTCACGACTTTTGTTATTACATATTCTAAAGTAACATATATACAAACAAGTCTGTGACCGAGTGTTGTCATGAGAGGCCACCATACGTCAGACTGTGTCTTATATTATGATATGAATATTCACTAACCACCTTGATGTGTGTATTTCAATTGTTCCATGCTTTAATCGAAATACTATGAAATCATGAAATCGGTATTTAAATAAGACATAAAAGACGTTGTTTCTTTTGTTATATGGTATGAATCATAATATTTCATTACTAAAAGAGAACAGTTTGATATCAAGTTTAATAAGTATACACGGTGAAGACTGAATGTATCTTATATTGCAACCTGTGTAGTATAGAAATAAAATATATAGTTGATATAACAGTGTGAGAATAGCAAAAACGATTGTCTTCTCAATAAACGAGTGGAAGGAAAATAAAAAAAGAGAGTAAATTACAGTAGAGCCATTTATATCATGATATCACAGAATGCTATACTATACTATACTATACTATACTATACTATACTATACTATACTATACTATACTATACTATACTATATTAATACTGTAGTATACGGTACCAATACTGTAGTAAACTACATTGTTGTTGTAGTACAACTTTAGTATCATTGTGTACTACGGCAGTATAACAGTAGTTTAGCAGTAGTATTTCGCCACTGTAGTATAACTGTAATATATACAGAGGTGATGAGGGTGATGAAGTTGTTTGGTTTTCGACACAGCTTATCTTCAAACGTACAGTAAGGTATTCTATTTTTTAAATATTTCTTAGACTTTTTGTTATGATTTAGCCTATAGGTTTCCACTACAATTCATGTCCCTGAACGTAACATGATTTGAAAAGATTGTGGTATACGGTACTAGCATCTTCATGATAATAAAATTGAATAGCCAATATATATTATTCAGAACCATGAATATTATCTTCATTTATTAACTTCTTTTACAAGTGTAACAATATTCAACGGTAGAATACATTCCAGGTGACACAGTTTACACAGTCGTTCTGTTCTACAAGTTAGAAGAGATTTCATTACTACAAAATCATCGTTTTTCAACTTCCAAAAGTATTTTAAATTGAAAGTAATTGTCTGTTTTTACTCCTTCTATACCTAAAGAAAAGAGTCCTTTCAGAGGAGTCTGTTTTTCTTTTACAAATGTTGAATTTGGTAAAATTTCACAGCTAAACCTAAAAGAGATTAATATTATAAATAAATAAATAAATAAATAAAAAATAACTTATTCAAGGGAGATACGGCATTTTCCCCATGTATTTTGAAATAACTATTCATATCCATAATGGCCAAAAGAACACGTAATTGATTATACTCCGCAGTGGTACAGAGGAAATAAACTTGTCCCGCCGTAGCACTTACTGAATTTTTGCTCCACATTTAACGCATAACGCATTTAACGCATATACATATTAAAGATCTTCATAGTTAGGAGGTTAATATCCCTTTGTGTGGAAAGATAGGGAAATGGGGGAGGAGGGGGTATTTCAGAAACCATTAAACAATAGATTGTTAATTTGCGGAAACACTGTGACACTTCCCTTGTTTGCTATGTTTGAATCTTCTAAAACATCTTCCTTACAAATAAATTAGTGTGTCTTTCCATACAATATAGATAGGCCAAAACTTGATACATAATGCCAAACAGAATCCTGAGATGTTACATCTAATGAAATTGTAATCTAACTTAAAGAAAGAATAATTTTGCACCAAAATGATATGCAAAAATCCACGAAATAAAGCAGGCTAAAGTAAAACAAGTTTCCTTATACTTTTGCCCAAGCTAACATTTTGATGTATCGATATAAACTTAAGGGATTTCAGTACAATCATCCTTAGCATGTGATCGAAATTATGAACTCCACCATACCATAATATCGTGTCTAACGAATGAATTCGTGATATAAGAGACATATACTTGTTCAATGTCATTCAAACTACAATGGACATGCATAAAAGTTACCTTAAAATCATCTATCTATTCAGAATGCAAAAAAAAAAAAAAATGCCATAAATTTATTTCAATTGAAATGTTTGTAGAGATTGAAAGCAGTTTGTAATAGAAAGATAAGTTAAATATCAATCGTTATATCTAGTCATAAAAACCCACTTTTTTTACCCCCTCGCCGCCCGCCCCCTCCCTGTACCATTTCACAATTATGATAATACTTCTATTCCTTAGTATTTTATTCGTGATCCAAATTTTTGGGTCGCGCCCAAAACAGTTCGCGGACAGTCGATTTAAACGTTACATGTGGGAAATGGCTAAGCCTATATAATCCCGGATTTGATTTCGCTAAAAATTCTTAAATATCAAAACACGTATAAACTATAATATTATTCATTGTATTTGGTAAACTTGTACTGAATAGTTGATAACGCACTATAACTTATGTCTATGCTATGCATCTGTCAAGTCTATGGGCCTTTAGCAAACCATACCACCGTCGGTTTTCTTACTAAACAACCATGTGACGATCTGTACATAAAATAAATATATACATATTAATATACAACGCAATGAAGCAATAAATCTTTTGAAAACAATTAAACATATTTTTTTGGTCAAAATTATTTAAATTGGGAGTTCAACTTGGTCGTTACAAGAACCACCTGCTTGAATCTGTTGATTCTTAATTGATTATTATTTCGTTGATAAATGGTGAACGATCAGAAATGATATTTGTTTTGAATAAAACACCCCATCGATAAAAAAAAAGAAAGAAAATCTTACATATAGACTTCATGATTATGTTGTAACATTCACAGCATCATATCTGAAATTTGGCCAAGTTTCATTTTTCCCATATGTATTTTTTTGATCGCAATATTATTTACTTTTCCTAATAGTTATAGCTATATTGTAATTGAAATAGTAGAATGCATCTGAAGATGCTGAAAGTTAAGTTTTGTTATGTCGACAGGTTTTACAAATCAAATTACTGCCACAGGGCACGAAACTAAAGTGTTATTGTTTCTCCGCCTTTTTTTCATACAGAGATTGACAATATGTACAGATAAGTTTCAACGTTCTTGTGTTTCAGCAACGTGACCCGTGAACCGGAAGTACAGTGATGTAGTTGATAAACAGGAAGCGACTTTAGTTTCTAATATTAACATATACTCACCTAACATATTCGAATCTCATTGTTGTTGAGAAACATTGCAGCGTTAATTTCAAATCATTTTCGAAGCATTTCTCTTTCAATAAAAGTAAGAAAAGTAAATTTGTTAGAAAACAAGCAAGAAAAGAATACAGTGGTTTAAAAAGCAGAATCTCTATGAATGCTATGTAAGACGTCTGGAAAGGAGAATATGGGGGAGGGGGGGGGGGGAATCAGAGGGGAAAAATCGTAAATATGGTCTGTCATGTGATTAGTAGTCTGTTGTTGTTCTATACTTGTTACTATTTTTTGTTAAATTTTGTAAATTACGCTATTTTGATTGTTTCCAGTTTGCGATTTTTTTGGCACCAATTGGTTCCATTATCATGGAACCAATAGAGTGAATAAACTTACAAATAAAATGTTTCCTAAAACTTTAAACATATGTATTTAATTAATCAAAAAAAGAATGTTTATGCATTCATTGCATATTCATTGTTTCACGCAGCAGTGAAACAAAAAGTAAAATTGATTGTTTAAATACAATGACCTATTGTTTAATTATGAAAAAGGTTGCCTACGTTAATTACTATAGAATATAATTCTGTCTAGCTTAAATACACCTCGTATTACTAACTAAAAGAAAAACTAATTATTGAGGGAGATTACTCTTTCCTATTCTGTTCAGTTGAGAGATATTTTCTCTTAATTTCGATACATTTTTCTTACCCTGTATTTATGGTTTTTGTTATCATTTTATTCACCTAAATCGGACTAAAACGAAACATATTCGGACCAAATAAACCTATATGTGCACAAAGAAAT
>KN882539.1:27087-37787 GCA_000934455.1 Apostichopus parvimensis
TATATCATTGCTTTGTAATCTGGTTTTATCGCCGAATTGCCCAACTTTGTGCGACGATATATTTAGCACCAATCTGGGAAGATTTTACAAATCAAACACCGATGGGGTATTTATTTTTGTGATTTTTTACGCTTTCATTTTCAAAAGTTTAATAGGTAGTATGAAAATATGAAACGAAAATGTTACAGGAGAACATAAATCTCCAAGAATATTGTAAATACTGAACCTCATGATGCCACACAATGTACCATAACAGACTTGAAAAACTTTATTATTAAAACTCTTATTTATTAAAATATTTATAAATACCTATTTATTATTATTTATAAAACTTATTCATTAAGAAATATTTATTAAAACTCTAAAGTAAGTTCATGTTTTTTGTTCTTCTATTTTTTGTAATTTTATTTTCTTCTTGTAAACCTCCACTATCACTAACTGATCTTGCTTTCCTTTTGAAAACAAGTTTTTTGGCGGGGTAAAAAAGGAAAAAGTAAGGTACCATTAGATAACACAGTCATCTTTACTTAACATTCAAACCACTTTCCTTAATTAGAAACCGATCTTCTAAAAACAAACACAAAAAAACAACCAACAAAACAAACCTGTTCCACATACCAACTGATACTTTTAGTATACATATCAATGTTAACATGCACCTATAAATATCTTTACCTTTTTCTTCATTTTGTTTATATTTAGGAACATATGGCACAAAAAAATTCAAAAAGCATTCAAAATTCAAGGAACTAAATTCCTTACAAAAAATACTGATCTTAAACTGGAAGAAAGTATTTTTCTTGATGATTCCACTTAGTAAATGACGACCAGTAATAATTCTGCACAACACCAACATGCATAGTACTTAGCATTGTTCGAAAATATAAACGCACTTGCATTGCAGGCACGCTATGAATTACATACAGTATAACATAGAGACAGTGTTGAAATTATACGGTAGGTCTTCTGCACAACATACATCCTATCCATTAGTAAAGCCTCGTGTCATTCCTTCCTTCCTTTCATGCTTCTTCTTTTCTTTTAAAATAAAATATAAAATATTTAAACTTACGGTGAAGATGATGACATAATTCCAAGCTTAGTGTGTTAAGACAACCTTAAATGAAGACTCGAAAAAAAAAGGAAAAAAAAAAATCTTGTTTTTTTCCTCAAGTTCAAAAAAAAAAAAAAAAACGTGATGACACTTTTTAAGGAGAAGAAGTAAGAAGAAGATGAGGATGATGAAGAATGAGAAGAAGCAGCTACGACAATTTCTACTTCTTTTTCCAGTCGAGCGAGTGCGGCGACGATAACAAAACATGCAAATTACGGAAGGAGCCTACACATCATTAAGGGACCGGCTGCACCATGCCTCAGGTGCTTCTCTCTGTAATTGCATTAATATGACAATGCGCGTCTTGATGGATGGTTTAACGCTACTCTGGTAATGACGTCGCTCCTGTTGAGTAATGTATAGGCTACATCTGAGACATGCTTATTTATGCATGCATGCATGCATGCATGCGAGTATGTATCATCAAAGCTTAGCTATACCTCGCTCTAAAGCTACGTATCTGGATAAATAAGATATAATAAAAAAAAAAATAGAAAAAACACATGCCAGTGCACAGCAATGCGGGCTGAAAAGCCAAGAGAAGAGAAGAGAAAGAAAAACAAGGCGAAAAAAGAACAAAAACAGTTAAACATTTAAATGATAGTATTATGCAGGAAAAACAAAAAGAGGAAATAGAGGGTCAGACTAGAGGAGTCATCATCGGAAGTGGGAGAGAGAAAACATAGAGGGCAGCAACTGTTAAACAGTTACGTAACAGAAAAATTAACCCATGCAGCGAAAGTAAAAATTGTGCTTAATCTATTCAATTTATCTGTCTAATTGAATGTTTGCGATACGACTGATATCACACGTTTAGAGTTGAGGCCTTGTACATACTTTGTTTTCCACATCCCAGCTAAATTCCACTTCATTTAACTTCATAGCTTCATGTTGAAAGCAAGGATTTGTGTTTAAAGTGTATCTATTTGTTCATTATTACTCCATTGGGAGAACCGATGACTAATTCTAGGATTCGATGAAATAAATGGCACTATTTCCGCACTTCTCATGACGATCATATTGATGTAGTTACACACATTAGAGTCCAATGGTATGTCATTATGCAGATCCCCAAAATATGCTAGCAATTCAAATATGCTAGTAAATCCACCTATATTCATGCAATAAGCATTTTTACAGCCAACTTTAAGGATGCATGGTTCGGGAATAAACTGGCTTTTTGGCATGTCAAAACTGGCTTTTTTGCATGTAAAAGTTAGAATACGATCTGAGCAGCCTGCTGTGACTTTGAGTACCAGAGTGCACTGTGGTGGAGTGGATAACAGACATTGGCAAATGTTAATGAAACCCAGCATCTGGGAGGGATTGTGGGTTTCGATCCCTGGCGGGCCAAAGTTAAGGTGGGTATTTCAGTCATGGGAAATACATGGTCTTTCTCGCAACATCAATGGTCTTCCAAATTGGCAAAAGAAAATCCATGACTGTGCTAGTGTATGTAAATTACTTTGATACCCAACTGACGACATGAAGTGTAAGTATACCCTAAAACAATGCATCTGGGCTGCTTTGCATCTTCGAATAAATTTCCTTCTAGGTGTCGATTGTGTCGATACTCTATTACTTTTCATTCGATTCCTACATGCCGTTTTCAAGATACAGTTTACAAAAGATACAAGTAGTTTATGTGTCTTTATGGTTTTTATGTTTCCTATTCGGAGCAAGCACGCAGTTTTTGGAGTGAGATGTCCATCGATCATTAACGTACAGTACCAAACGACGCTTTGTTTTCCTCTAAATTTTGTGAGTATGATTTTCTACCTAGAAAGAAAATACATCGATGAATGCACCCATGTTCCCAGGTAATTGAAAGGTTTACAATTTCTGTACAGGTAGTGTGAATGTTGAAACTATACCAAGTTTACAGATCGGTGAGAAAAGTAAACACAAAACAAAAATCATTTTATTTTATTTTTGTCAATGGCATCCATGACACCTGGCATATCACACCTGATTGCTTGAACAATTGTACCAGAAGATGCTCTGTTTTTTCTTAAAAATGTGAGTATAATTGTCCACCTAGAAAGTAAATACATTGATGTTCCTTGGCAATATAAGCTGTTAACATTGATGTAGTGAATGTTGAATGCATGTACCCAATGTAAAAGATCTGATAGACAAAATAGGCAAAGTATTTGACAAACAAAACCAAAATGTTTTAGTCAATGGCATCTGATATGACACACCTCACACCTGCTTGCTTGAAAATTGGCAAGTAGGAACTGAATGACAAATTTCGTCACATTCAATGCTTTAATGAATTACGTTCCTAAGACTGTAACTTTATAAGCCAAGATAATCAAATTCACCTCTGACCTTTTCATAAATTTAAAAACAATTCTCCTTAATTAGTGGCACAACTATAACTCATAAGTTTAAATTCCTCCTCAAATGTCTGGAAATAATACTTTCAAAGGTTAGGATATGCGGGAGAGCTCTTTCCGAGACATATTCGAATCGTTTCGCCAGGCTAATGCTCATTACAACAAAATTAGTGTTTCTCATTTTACATACCTCAAATATGGAAATCTGCAATTGACATATATATAACTAACAGACTTAGATCCCCCAAGATTTATTTATAACCACGTCCATTTCTAAAACACCTCGATTCCCCTCCTGAATTAGAACGGCTAATATGATTCTCCAACAAATGTTTACAAAACAGTCTTCAGTAATAAAATTTTATTCAAAAACAGACATCTTGAAAGATAACACTCATGTTAAAATATGATCATGTTGAAGTTTTCACTTAGACTTCAACTATCAAAGGATCACTTAAACTGTACCAATTATAGGTTAAAAAAAAAAAAAATGGTTCCACACACGGATACAAACTTGAAAAAATTCTGTCAATGTTGATGACATGTACATTATGGGTTTTGTTCACAAATTTTGTAAATATTCTTCGCCACTCTAATCTTAAGCACATGAATGTATGTATGTATGCGGGGTCTCCATGCTTACAATACGTGTGTCGAATAAGGATTCGGTTCACGACCACGCACGGGTTTGAAGAAAACATGCTCGCTGTATATATTGCCGGGGATTTTTGCAGTCGTGATCCTCATCACAAATTCATACGCTCGAATAGCTTTGCCAAGCCAATTTGTCGGAGAGAACTCCGACGAAAGTTCCTTTCAAGGTTACCGTGGAGAAAGCGGGCTGATTGATGACATATACTTTGCACTTTTTCACGCCTGCGATAGCTGTCGATAAATCCTTTCTTTCTTTTTTTTACCGAGCATCTCCTCCAGCTCTCTCCATCAGGATGAGGAATCGTTAAAAAGTAGAATGGGCGCCAGAGAGGATTAACGGAGGATCCCAATCGCAGAAAATTGCAAAACTTAGCAGCGAGGGGCTACATGATCTAACATATATATATGTACCTCTGCAGTGTGTTCTATATATATATACATGTATAAAGTGTGCCTTGAAGAAAACATGGAATCTATTTTACAGCTGCAACATGAATACGAGACGACACTTTATGGGTAAAAGAAACGAACCGGAGGAATTTGTTGTGATGAAAAACGACCTCAAAGAGTTTGCACTATTTGGGAATATTAGCTCTTTGCTCTTTGTATGTGTTGGGTAATACAATGTTTATAGATGTGTTATTTTGTTAATGTGTGGTGTACATTCATGCATGCACCCTTAAGTGTCAACAAAGTCGTTCAGAAAAATCTATTCAGATATGGAGGGATTAAGCAACCTAGATCTGTCGTCTATCACTTGAAGAAGAAGAAGAAGAAGGAAAATGATAGTCCAAACTAAAAGGAATTTTTACCTCCTTCGTGTACACAGAAGTGTATAGACATGTGTGTACACACGTATAAACTCAGGTGTTCACGATGTGGTGGAACATCGAGTGGACATGCATACTCAGTTACTGTACAGTGCAAAGAATAGAACTAATAACAAGTGGGTATGGTTCTTTGTACATGTTAAATTTACATGTTGCATGTTGATCAATATTTCAAAAATTTACAGAAATTAATATCCCTCAGTGTTGCAAATCAGGATTGCAGGGATTGAGGAACTCAACAAAATATTGATGTGTGTTAAAAAGTATTGAAAGGGGGGAGCTGTATATTTATCTGTTCTTCACGATAAACAATTTAAAGAAAAAAAAATTGAAAATTCAGGGGGAAAAATATTGAAAAGAAATTTAGTGCAATGAACAACATGTCAACTGAACTAGACAAAACTTGGAAGGGTTAAAAAAAAAAAGCTTAATATTTACCAAATTTTGTATTCCTTTCAGCTCAGTAATTTCTCTGGTATGCTTGAGGAAGATGGGGATGGCAGGGTGGAGGGGGAGGGGAAGGCAAACTTGATCGTCTGTGAAAAGTCAGTTATTTATCGAGTCCTACTATATAGCTATATCACTGCAGAACGCATGACTGAGGCCAAAGCATAAACATTTTACTTCCTGGTCGAATTGAATCATCTTCACATCGCACAGTTTCACAACTACAACATTGCCCTCAAGCACTCAATTCATTCAAATCTACCCTTCAAAAAAATACAAAAAAGCTTTGAGCTGATTTGAAAGAAGACATACATGTTCACAAAAAGTATTTAACTTTCCATTAATAAAACCTCCTTTTGTACTGAGTTTTAGGACAATTTATCAATGCATTTTGTATTGATATTTAGACTTTTTTAATATTACTACCAGTCAAAAGATTTGAAACTCTTGACTCACAGCTGCAAGAGTGGAAAGCCAGGTAGCCCACCCCTCCCCAACCCCCTGCCCCGGAAAATTATGTCACCACGCCCCCATTTTAAATTCTTCTACATATGAACATGAGAATATTCCAAAGATTACTGGTTGGGATATTTACAAGTGACAGGCTTACCTGTCTCTCCACAACCTTAGCACTCTCGTTCTAGTGCCTAGAATGAACTGGTAACCTTTCAACACTGTGCGCCCTTTTTGACCTGCCCCTCCAAACAATGCCCTTCCTTCTCATTCTTCTTTACCCCATATTTTTCCCGACACTGTCAATATGTTCCTGGGACCCCTAATTGACCCCAAATTGACCCCAAATTGACCCCTAATTGACCCCAGGCCATTGGAATCCTTGGCTGTACAATCCTCTCATCGGGCCTGCTCTGACCCTGCTACTCGTCATCAAAGTAATTAGCTTTTAATTGCTGCTACTTAATTATTTTTGACAGATTTTGGTTGACAAATGAATCTGAGAGCTAATGAATTGATAGTTGTTGCCAATTTTGAGAATCGTTCTCCAGAAAGGACTCTGCTGAGATTTTACTTGTCATAAAAGAAATAAACTAGGGCTGAGAAGAGTAAAGAAATAACATTTTTGGTCAGAAAATAATGTAACAATTTTTACCTCGGGGGGGGGAGTCTTGGCCGAAATCCAAATGTTTTGTTATATTTTATGAAATCTTAATGACTTTCATAACAATGGACTACAGATGGGTAGGGGGCTTAAGTTGCTACAGTATCGTGGGTGAATATATGCAGTCACCGAACAGTACCCATTACTTCCCAAACGACGCCCAGACATTTCACAAACACAAACGCTCAGCGCCCCTCTTTTTTAACTTAAAAGCGCCCGGCTAATTCCCTGTATATTGTACGTTCATTACATACGTAGTGCTACCATTTACAATCACAAACACTTTTTATCAAACTTCTTTGCAAACTTCAACAATGATATCAACTTACAAAATGTTTGTAATGCATGTCGTTAGCCGTTCGTAAGTTTTGCACTTATAACCGTCAAAGCACAGCGTTACGACTATGTGTTCCGTCTAACCTATGTCATAGCAACAGGTATGACGGACTCGGTCTAGACTCCATCACACGAATCTTAAAACTTCTGTCTACATTTTTCTGTCTACATATTTTTTTTCTCCTACCTCTCCTCTTCCCCTGTTGCTTTCTTCTCTCCATCCCTTGTCTACTAATCCCCTTACATCTATCTCTTTGTGCTCACCATGCTCATTAACCTGTCTGTATTCTGTGCGTGTTTTTGTCCCTTCTGTTACTGTAACTTGTCATTCAGCCTTTGAAGAAGATCCTGCTAGGATCGAAACGTCAGGCCAATTTACTTTCACACATACATTTTTGATCAACATGTGGAAATCCCCTGCTGTAACTGTTAGGCCTACTTACAGACACAGGCTAAGAGCACCAAAGAAGTGCAAATTAAATTATGAAACTTTTCAAAAAAAGTTGCAACCACAACATTCTGAGTTTTGGCTGTCTGAAACACATGTTTTCCACATGCAGGGAATAAATTGTTCCTGTGTCGCACTGCACAATGCTATGCAAATTAAAATTGTTGATTTGCCACGCAAGGTCAAAGATGCATAGAACTGTTTTACACAGTAAACAACCCTACAACAGTATTTTATGAGCACCGACAAAATTCAAAGCTAGACTCTGTCAAACCTACTGTACAAAATGTGAACAGTATTAAAGTTATTTCCCAGGACATGTAATAACTTGTGGTTCCATTTACACTTTTCCAAAAGCCTTCCGGCAGAGGTTGAATAAAAAACAAAATGAAGCATACATACATATTTCAACAAATACGGAAATTTATACAAGAAATAAGTACACTGTGGTGTTAAAATAACACATGCAATAGCTTATAACACCAGGCAGGATAATTTACAACAAGCAAATGACATTGATCAATTCAATAAAAGCAAAATGATAGGATTCTTCTCAAATGTTTGGAAATGATCTCGTCACCACTCTCTGTGTGTAATCAACAGTAAAATTAAACTCTGCGGCAGACTTTGAAATCTCTTATCCACTATCCCATGAACAAATTTCTTGTTTTTCTTGATAAAAACAGGGCTACCTGTATATATTGTAAATAGGAAAGGGTTGGTCATGTTTTGAACACAAAGTTATTCATCCAGGTGAAGATATGAACTGTGTTTGTAAATGCTATATCTACAGCAAACATTTTCTTTTCATGGAATCCCTGGGGGATCGCTCGGAAAAAAAAAACTTGTGAACTGGGTCACTGCCATGAAGGTGAAAATAATCTGTGTTACTATTTGGGGGTTCCATTCTTACTTCTGTTGCCCCGCCAGGCACAAACTTTTACTTTTGTTCTCAGACAGAAACATGTCCCTGGCCACCAGCTGCTGAAATAGCCAGTCGGGCAACTCTCATAGGTCAAAGGTCATACAGTTAGAAAAAGAAAAAAAAAGGTCGATCGATGTTTGATTACAATCTTGAGGGAGGAACACAGCTTGCAAAATAAAACTAGTGCTGCGTGCTGTAAATATAACAACATAGGTGAAACGGACATTCATACACATTGTCAAACTATGTAATTTCCTATATTATCATCATTTTGGAATCTCTTAGTCTACTGTAGGTCTTATGTTTATTTTTGTTTCAATTGCTTGTTTTTTCTTCTATTTTTTTTTCCTTTTTTTTTTTTAATTTCTTTTTTTTTGCGTCCATGGGACCTAAGTGGATGCTCGGAGATACAAAATATATATTGCAGTCAGTATAACTTCATTTAAACAGTTGGACAGTTCAAAAGCTATTAACAGCATAAAAATAAATTTGAAAAAATTTGTGTTAACAATTTCCTAACTGTCAATGTTCCATTAATCGACTGTAAAGAAGTCCCCTCCCCCCCCCCTGCCTCTCTGACAGGATGAATCCAATAAAGCTAACATTCGGGGAAGAATTTATCCCAGTATCGCATTGCAAAATGCTCTACAGAATGGTGAGTTGCTATACAAGTGTAAAGATGCATATAGCCGTTACCGACATGTGGGAACTATATATAGTATGCAATGATAGCAAAAATACAGATCCTTTGATGATGCTACACAAAATGTAAACACTTAAAGGGTGTGAAGACCCGCACAAAAAGGAAACGTCTAATGCCGGTAATCTGACCTAGTTTCAGACCGTCTGACAGTCACTTACAAGCAACAGAAAGTTAACTTTTTCAGATGGCCGCACGCGGTTTGGGGCGAGTCATTAATGCCTTTAATCATTCAATGTGTGTGGCAGTCTGTTACACAGGAACCATAGCATTTTTCATTAGATACAAAAAATAAATTTAAAAAAAAAATAAATCAAGGTTACCCTGTGATTCATTATCGTGTCGACATACTTTCGTACTGTGGTATACATGGAGTCAAAGGTTTGGTATGTTTCTAAATCTAATGCAAAACATATGAAGGCCTAACCATATCCATATGAGGTGAATAATTCATGTCAATTCTAACACTGCAAAGTCTTAATTGCTGCAATGTAAAGTAGTTACGAGAACTACCAAGCAGTTACCATTAATGTTAATTGCAAAGACCTGTGGAATTTTTCTGGTGTGTTGATTTTTTTTTAATTTAATATATATCTGTCATACCACTTGCTACACATTCGTTTCTTATTTTACTGCTTGGCTAGCCTGTCAAAAAAAAAAGTGGTAATGCTGTGTAAATTGACAGATTCAAAAGCACCAGGGGTGCACTCTGTACAATCATAACACTTGGGTAATTACGCCCTCACTGACAGCTATACAAAGCCAGTTTATTCGCATTCACCCACCAGTAGAATCACTCTGGTCGAGTGGTATAGACTTCGGTCTGTGACAAAAGATCCGGGATTCGATCCCTACCTACGCCTGATGAGTCTCAAAAACAACGAAATCGGTCGTAAAAAGGAATTTTTCTGGTGTGATCTATATTTATTTATAAATATATGTATATTTGGTTGGTTGCTTGGCATCAATCTTGGCGCAGAGTGCTCTATGTCCGGTGGACAGAGCGAAGTATAGATGTGAATTAGTTGAGACTAGTGGAACACTAGTACTTAGTTGTTACTCAGAGATTCATGCATTGAGAGATCATCAGACAACTCTTGTCTGATGATCGCCCCAGGCATAAAACTTTGAGTAACAACTAATATATATACATATTACTCTGACTATATATTGGCTCTACCATGAGAGTAAATACATTTGTAAAAAATATTTAGTTTTTCAGAATACACCACCTTTCATTAATAGATCCTGTTCTATAAATAACCCCCCCCCCACCCCCACCCCTGAGCTGATCCACATCGCACAGTTAACATAGTTATGGGTCATAAGGCAATTATATAATTGAAATCATAATGAGTTGGAAACTCAAGAACAGTGAAAAAACTTCCAGCCTCCACCGGGATTCGAACCCGGGCCTCCCGCTTTATTTGCGGACACCCTAACCACTAGGCTATGGATGCTGATTGTATGTCCAGAGGTTCGAAACCGGTAAGGAAGGTCATAATTCCACTGTAGTCGTTTGTCACCTGTATCGAACAATACTACAGTAGTTCTGTTTTGGTGACATATTTTGCCTTACTCTAGAGATCAAACATATATATACTGTATATACAGTGATAACGTACTAAGCAAAGCATATCCATATATGCCACTATCACAATATAGTGGCTCTACCATGAGTGTAGATACTTCTGTAAATCATATTAAGTCTACATTACAACACACAACTTGCCTTTAATAGATCCTGCTCTAAATGTTCACATTCTCCTTTATTCAAAGATAATTTT
>KN882539.1:51470-68780 GCA_000934455.1 Apostichopus parvimensis
TCTTTGGAGTGAATAATTGTGTCAACACCTTGCGGAAGTAGAGCTAATAATATAACCGTTTTTAGCTCCCAGACTGTAAACATCCCCACCACGATGGTTGCACCAATATCAAATTGCTCCGAGTCACAGGAGTTCTGTTTCCGACGACTTTTATACGCGAGATCCAAATTACGAGTATATATGTGAAGCTAGAATTTCTTGAATTTTGTCAGAGCCGAAACTAAAATGCAATGTATCTCTCGCACACACACACTACTATGGGAGAGCGAGGCACATAAATAAAAGGAAAACGACCTGTGGAAGCACAAATATGGAAGAAGGTGAGGAGGACGAACTCTCACTTAAAGGCTTACTTTTTTGGCTTTTATAATCAGTTTCGTAAAAAAAAAAAAAAAGTTCTCTAACCTGAACTGGTAGAATCCACGTCGATGTTCTCTGGAGAGGCCATATTCCACTACCGCTGACCATCCAGATCGTTTTTTTCTTCTTTCCACCAAACAAAATTATCCGAATTAGACGAGAACGAACGACGATGACGACAACCGATATAAAAGCCGAAGCGATTCTTCTGTCGAGATTTCTCTCTTGTTTTCCCTCTAAATGAATGGTACTGACTTCCGCATCAACATTTAATTTCCGCATTCAACTTCACCTGGAGGTGGAATAGGAAGATGAGAAAACATTTGGTCAAACAGAGTCGGGGGAGTGGAGGAAGAGGCTACAGCCTTATTGGGAAATGATCGTATAAAAACACAAAGCGACTCTGTAAATTAGCCCCGATTTCTCGGTCAGTAATTTGGTACTCTGGCAGCTTACAATTTCCTTTGTAGGTCAATGACATATAAAACTTAATGCCGTGACCATCAACTATAACTGACCTTTATGTGGCTAATTAAAGAGCAAAACACTTTCTATTCTTCCTTTTCTATTTTTGCTTCCCATTTAATATGTTAAACTCTGAATATTCCCTTTTTGCTAATAGAATTGGCAATCAACCGAGATGGCGTGATGAAGAGAGGGGAAAGAGGGGATGAGGGGAAAGGGGGGACAAGAGGGGATTTATTCCTGATTTAGTCCTCGAGAGGAGGGAGGATGGGAGAACCTAAAATTAGACAGCCGACAATGAGTCCATGCTTCACGAATCTACCTGAGGAGTTTCCTCTTACATAAAAGATTCAAGTTCTAATTTTGTTCTTCAAAGCCTACAGGACAGTAAGTACTGAATTGTACTTGGCTTCTGAGGTAGGTCAGGTTCAGATATGTAAATAATTTACAATTTTTAAGGAAAGAATTTTCTGCCAAAATGTACCATTTATAGATCAATTTAAAATAGAAATTTAGTTTTGATATTTGTCATAGCGCTTTGAGACCTATTGCTGGTATAAAACGCTATATAAAAGTGGAATATGATTATTATTATTATAGTCCAAGAAAAAAAGAAAAGAAAGTTTAAGTTTCTATTGCGATTCCAGTTTCAAGATATTCAGCTTTAAAATATATGCTATATCTCTGGAATACTCCTTTAAAGGCTTAAAATTGATGATGACATCATGATGACATCATCTCATCAGTACAGGCATAAATGTTATTGTTAATCTGACAATGTTTTATCAATATGCATAACTCAATCAAACCATGTTAATTAATTTAACTTCACATATAAGCAATTGCAGAACACCTACCCTTGAATGACATTTAAACAACATTTTGTCCTTGAGACAAATTTGTAACCCATTGTAAACATGTTATATCCTTATGAGTTTTATGTTGCATCTTAGGAACTGACCTAGTGACCTGTGTGTTAGACTTAGAAGTCAACTTTAACTGATGAGCCACAGCTGTTTAAAGGGTCATTTCTCAAAACTTAAAATTTTAAATAAAAATTATGCAAGCTGGACTGATAAATATGGCTTTTAACAGTCTTTAAGACTTATCAACATTCATGTTGGAAGAAGTCACCTTTTAATAGACATACTAATGTTACTAATTTTTGACTGTTTGTCTAATAGTTTGGTTTTTTAGTTTTAATGTATGCTGTAATATTTTATTGCTTTCGTCTTCAATTTCTGAATTTTATTGCTTTAATAATTATTGTAAGGATATTTGTTTATTTTGTGATTTTTATGATGCAATATTTTTAGGCTGTAATATTTTTAAGCTGTAATAATTTTAAGTTGTAATATTTTATGCGATTTTGTGAAGTGCTTTGAGATCATTCTTTGATGTAGAGCGCTATATAAGAATTAATTATTATATTATTATTAATGGTATTGAGAGCAACTTTAATGAGGGATAAATTTTCTTAATAATGCTAGTTATATAGTCCATGACAGCTTGAGAAAGATTTTTGAAGGAAGGAAAATTGAATAGCCAATCTTTGACAGACAAATATCATCTATTGACAGTTCTTCCTTCACAACTTCCTACTTTGGAGTGATCTAAAATGAAAGGTTATGTGAAGTATCGGCTGATAACTACTTTCGATGTAGCAGGCCGTGACGGATTAACAGTTAGTATGTGTGTTCCCCAACACATTATTTAGTGTACATACATCACTGTATAGTGTGTAGGATCGCGCCACTGCATATGACCGAACTTCTCATACTGTCACCGGCTGACCGTTTGACCAATTGAGCATACTCCCTACAAATTAGCTTAAATAGTCATGGTATAGTGTTTCACTGTTACTTGTATTGATTTTTAAAGGTTGGGAAACTCCTTAACACATCTTTATTTCCAATTTGATTTACTTTTGATCCCAATGCGATCATTTGTAACATTAGATACAACAATTATCACATGCAAAACAAACAATACACACTGTTAAGAATCACAACGAATGATATGTGACGACTTAAATTGTTGTCAAAACTTAATGAGAAATCAATCTTAATGAGAGAGAACTTAATGAGAAAGAATCAGGTTTTTTTTTTTTTGCATTCCTTTGGTTTTATAAAACATTTACAAAATGTAAAGTGATAGAGTATATGCCCTTAAAGGGACATATTACTTTGTTAATAATTAAACCATATTTTATCTTTTTATCTTTTATCTGCAGATCAACCAACACCAGTGCTTGAAACAATGAAGATGGCCCAGTGATTCATTCCATTCATAAATTGGTCTTACCCAGGGGAAGCTGGTGAGGGAGGGGAGGGGGAATGAGAGTGTGGTAAAGTACAATGCTTGAAATTATATAACCAAGCTGTTCACTGATTAAAAACATATATGACAGGGTAGCAAGAAAAGCAGATACATACCATTATGAGATACGGGTCTCACTAGAAAGGCTGTATTTACGTAAGAATTCACAGCCAGTAGAAATTAAAACATACAGCACATGATGCATATTGTGTAAGTTACAATTTGATCTTCTATTTACTGTACAGTAAGTGTTTACTGAGGCCAAACATACCCAAATGCCTACAAATTTATGATGATAAAGAAGAGAAGGGGGGGATATAAAGGAATGGGGGAAAGTAAATGTGTGCATGGAAAAGGAAGGGAAACACAGGTCTGGGAATAGGTGAGAAGGAGGGTGAGGCTGAGAAAAGAGACAAAAGTAAAGAATGCTGGAGAGAGGGGGTGCTAAATGTGGACTTAGATTTTATTTGTTTAAATAATGGGAGAATCGACGGGTACAGTAATGGTGACTGGGTATACACTCAAAATCAAAATAAACTTCATTGGACATATCCACATGACTATAGGAGCTTAAGAAACGAGAGAAGGGTTACAAAATGGGGGGAGGGGAGGGGGGAGTGGGAGATGGGAGAAAAAGGGGGGTCACTGACATATATATTATCAAATTGGAGGACATATCCAGAGCCATTAAGATTTGGGTCTGCACTTGGAGGGGAAAATGTGAAGTTTGGCCCACCTTTTTCAATTTGTATTCCTCCCATAAGTATGGGCCCAGCTTTGTACTTTGCAATTATCTTCCTTAAGATAATTATGAAAATGAGAATGTACTACCCTTTATCCCATTGTCTCCGAGCTCTATTCACTTTTTCCCAAGCGTCAAAATTGACCCCACTACCCAGGGCTGTATCTCCTCTGATTCTTCCACCTCCCCCTCTGATTCCCCCACCTCACCCCCCCCCCCCCCCCCGTGCCAGGCATGGACACTTCAACTCATTGTGGGATGATATGACGAAAAAAGGCTGCTAGCCAGGAACTAAATTTCAAATCTAAACTTGTGCAAGGAAGCTCTGAATTTGTAGGCCTAGGTCACATAGTCTATAACATCATATACAGCTACAAATGCTTACAAAAATTTTCAATGCATTGCAATCGATATATAAAGTTGAAAAAGATCAAACTAACTGTAATAAAGTTGTCAATAATTGTACAGTGAACAGTAAAATCAGTTCCATGTATACCAAAGCCAGTGCAGTTCACTGTATTCAAGCAGAGTTATCAAAATGTGCTTCTGTAGGATTCCCTGATACATACGTTTCATTTGGAGTTACTCTAAACACGGCTTGTACCAAAGTGAACTTGAAGCATGTGATGTCACAGATGAACCCACCTGTAGCTCTACTAGCATGTTGCATCGCTTAATTGATACAAAAGCAAACAAGACGAGCTTAACTTTTACCTCAGATATAAACCCTATATTTACCTTGTATTACAAATTTGTCAAGGACGAAAGGTGCTGGATCAGCCATCATCCAAGGTTTGTGAGCACTGATGTTTTATATTATAAAGTTTAGAGGACAAGTTTTTTCGTGGAGTCGACAGAATTTATAAAAACCGATTATTGGACAACATTAATGTTGATGAGATCTGGACTGCATGAGAAAATTACTTTAAAAAAATAATTTCCATGTCAGCTTTTGTGCGAGCATCTCAACACAGACATACTTTAGCATACTTTGAAGGCGAAAAATACTACACTAATAGTGTCTTTTAAACGTGCAAATTAGCTCAGGAGCTCAAACGAAGGTTCTTAATAGCTGAATGTCAGTATTTAAAGCTGGCTTGTACCGGCAGATCGTATCTAAGATTTCCGCAAGTAAAATAAAACCTGCTTTCATGATCCTTCTTAATCCTACTTGACTACCGTACAGCAGCTGTGTTGAACATGAATTCAATACATGACGAGGCCTGTACTGCATTACCACGAGATACGGTGCACCGATACTGAAGTCACACTCACTCACACATTCACAGGGATTAGAACACACCGAAGCGATCTATGTCACATTTGCCAGCTTCCAAATTTTGTTTTCCCCGAGTATCGTCTCGTTTTACCATCTTGTTCACATCCATGTCATTTATCTATCAATCAGTCAAAAGCTAAAGAAAAACTTACTAACATCAGCTGAAAGCTTATTGCCCACAGCAATCTCTTTTTTTCGAATTTTTTTTCTTTCTTCTTCTTTCTCCTCATTTCTTTTTTATTAATTTTCTCTCCTATTTTTTTTCTTTGTTTTTTTCTTTCTTTTATTTTTGCTGTGTAGATCAACTTTGAATTTCTCTGATCATGCTACAGAGAGTCAACAAATTGACAAATTCAAATTGATTTCATGCTTAAACAAAAGGAAGGGGAAAAAAAGGGTTGAATAAAATCTCAAAAGAGAATGGTGGTTGGAATGACAAGCAGGACAACATGAGATGAATATCAAATATCATGAATTGTCACTGTTATAATTTATAGTGCAGATATCACACTCGATACACAATATGTGATTATGTCAGTAAAAACTGTGGATTGGTGGCCCTATATATCCCATCCATCACCCCTCCCTCCCCCCCCCCCCCCTTGTCTCCCTAATCATTTCTCATTCGTTCTCAAAGACAAAAGAAGTGATGATAAACTTTCAATCATTTCCAAGTGGAAACCATTTTTTACTTCTTAATAACAACATAACATAAATTGACCAATGTTTCATTGTTATAAAGGGGACACAAAGGCCAACCACCATCTTTACCTTATAAATATGACAAAGATATATGTGAAGAACAACTACCCCACACCGCTAAAAAAAATCTTGTTCCATTCGGGAGATCTGTATTAAACTAGCACATATAGTTTATAAGTCTTGTCTGGAAACTATCATTGTATAAATCCTCTCCCTTCACTCTCCAACCACCCCCCCCCCTCTCCCCTCCAATCATAGGCACCCAACAAAAAAGCACTGTGAATTCCAAACATATTAAAAATATTAAACCCTTTTTTTTTTCCTTGTTTGATGAAAAACCCTGCACACTACATGCAGAAAAGAAGAATTGCAAGCAAAAAACCAGACCTACAATTTGATAATGATTGTGGTAGTAATACCAATCAATCGGGGAAATGAAAACAACCACTTTAAACAGAACCCATGTTTATCATTTCACGGACAGGACATCTGCGGCTTAGAGAAGAAACTTTCACCAGAACTTGCTTTTGTTCAAAATCAATTATTTCCTGTCCCGTAAAGTGCAACGCAGCTATTAGACTCCGAAAACACGATCGTTGTATCCTTGGAATAATGTTTTTGCCTCGTAAAACAAACGGTTACCAAGTCGTCCGTCCTGAACTATTCCGAGGTGAAACTTTCCACGGGCCGGTCGTTAAAGCTATTAAGGTACCTGGCGAATGGAAAGATTTAAAATATGTACGGTGTGTACCTGGGTCCAGGTGTCATATCCACCTGGTCACCCACACGGGGTTCTCTCTACCGAGGAAGGTTGATGACTGTGTTTCAGAAACGTCACGGACTAACAATGAGAATTTAAACACAAAAAGAGAGACAATGTTCTGCCGTCGAAGTTGAACCTCCAGGGGGGAAAAAAGTGCACACGTCTGTTCAATGCACTAACAGAAAGAACTAGGGCAGGGAAGCTGATTACTGTAACCGTTTTAATAGAAACAGTTGAAGGCAAAAAAGTACAAATCCTTAAAAGAAAAACATTCCAATGTGTACTTAGGTCTGGGGTGGGCAACCTATGGCCCGCAGGCCAAATGCGGCCCGCCAGTGATTTTTTTTGCGGCCCGTGAGATGTCTCAAGAAAAAGGAAAAAAATCAATCTATTTTACATCATCACAAAAAAAAAAGTGTTTGAAATTTTTGGCCCTCAGTGTACAAAAGTTACACCACTGATTGTGAAAATGACCATGTCTCAAGAAAAATTTTAAAAAATCTATTTTACATCATCACAAAAACAAGCTAGCTGCTTAGAATTTATCGGCACTAATGATGCTGTCAGGTAGGCCTAGATTATCCCCATTAATTATCAACTGTACTGTATTGACATGTTTTTGTGAATACAGATTAAGTACACACACCTATTGCTTGAAAGTCCTCGGAATCAAAGGTTTGAAATCAGCATGGGAGAGTACACTATAAATCAAAGGGCTGTGCAAACCAATCATGGTGCTTATTTCAAGTCACAGTACGTGTTTGCCAAATTTGAACTTCGACCTTTCCAGATCAATACTGCACTAAAAGTTCAGTGAAAATGAGAAAACCGTTCTATGCAACTTTCATTATTCAATATTCGTTATTTTTATTGAGTAATCTGTTGTTAAAGATGTTGAGCTGAATATAATTTTCCAGATTAACGAATCCGTAGATTCTACAATTTTCAATCAAAATGTGCTAGCCTCGCCCCCAACAGATCATGCGCCAATCATTTCTCTCTTTTTTGTTTACGACCGTTAGGCCTAGACTTACTTTTACTTTCGTGGCTAGCCTGTCTTAGGTCCATGCTATTATATCTTTCTCTCGGTCTTACCGATGTAGCTTGCGAAATTGTGTCATTTCCTTCCATTGCGACGAATAAACAGGTGCTTTCAGACGTCACCTCCATGGAATTGTAAGAACTGGATGATATGAGTATAGGACTGTTTTAAAATCTTGATCGGGCCGCATGTGTATACTTTTTTGTTTACATTTGTGTAATGAACAGGCTAAAATGATTTACAGTAATTTTACCGTAAATCGTTTGCGCCATAAGGGCAACAGAAAATAAATTTTTTTAGATTGCGACAGCTTTTCTCCATTCAACCCACCTAGTCAGAGTGCATTTAGAATATGAACCATTGAATCTGCTTCGGAAGTTTGTTTTCCGTAATTCATCAGCAAACACGTATTGATACTTTAAATTAAGTCTTAAAACAGATCATTAGAAAATATGGAAGTGAGAGGTACTGGGTCATCTAAAAATGTGCCTTTTGCTATCATCTGAATATTAAAGAGGCATTTTGAATGAAATCTGCATCTCTTCTTTGTTTTCTCCTGACAATTATTCCATTGCAATGCAGACCTCTTTTGTGAGTGTAGTTTTTAACTGGTCATGCTTCACAAACAGTAATCACAAATATTTATTACTTAAAACCTAAGGATTATTGAGACATTATGAATTATATCTGCATTTTGTATTATTTTTTTTTTAATCAGAGTGTACAAGGTAAATGCTACATCCTGAACAAACAAAGTAAAAAAAAATAATAATCATGTCTTCAAAAGATACACAATAATCCACGTGATGATTAGAAAGCAAACAACCTAAAACGTGTTTGATAACTCGTACAGATTTCGGTCCATGAATTTGCAAACGATTTGCTATAAATAAACAGTTTAGCGGAACTGCTACCTGGGAAAGTAACACTACGCTACTCAAAAACGAAAACATGGGTGTGGGTTGCACACTAAAAACAGCCCCCAAACTCCCTCCCTTTAGAAGAAAAGGATACTTATCAGGCTGTAAAAGACTGTAGAACGTTCTGAAATCCAAAATGATGTATTAAAGGTAAAAATCCAAGGTATCCGGGCAAATTTCCGTAAGATTTACTATCCACTACGAAAACGCATGTGTAAACACACTTTGGATGGTAGAATGAGAAGGAAGGGCAACGACCGGAGGAGTCGGTCGTTGAGGGTGCACAGTGTTAAAAGATTACCAGGGCATACTAGATACGGTAGAATGAGGTGCTAAGGTTGTGAGGAGACAGGTAAGCGAGGAGCGAAGTAAATTCACTCCATACTTACGCACATATTCTAAATTTTTCCGGGGGAGAGGAAAGTGAGGGGAAGAGGACAGAATAAAACATCAGTCCCAAAAGGACCTGAGGGTACAAGAGGCAAGAAGGATTTAATGATTCATTGTTTTCCTAATGATACTGTTATCTCTCAACAGACTCGGTGTTTGAACAAGATGATATGAAGTATAGCACATTTCCCACCGAGCCGACGACCAGTTTTTAATCAGAAAGAAAATGTTCATCATAGATCTAATCAAAAGATAAAAAAAATAATAATCACCATGATGATAAGAAAGTAAACGGAATGATAACATGTCTGATAACTCGTACAGATTTCGGTCCATGAATTTGTAAACAATTTGCTTACAAAGCATCCCATACTTACCCACATTTTTCTAAATGTTTCCGGGGGAGAGGACGGGAAGGGACGGAATAAAACGTTAGTCCCAGAAAGTCGTGGAAGTACAAGAGGCAATCAGAAGGAGTTAACGATTCGTGGTCTTTGGTATTAATTTTGATTAAACTTGCAGCTAAAAGTGCCATTTGTGGAGGGAAAAATCAATTTAGATGCAGAAATTACTACAAATAGGAATATACCATTTACATGAGGGTGGGAGGGGGTGGGTGGGGGGATTAGGAGAGTAAAAAGTGAAGGGAATACTCTAATAAAGGCTTTAATTTCTTAGCATCCACCCTTCAGGTAGTTTGAGGGGACTAAAATGTTGAATTTGTCTTTTATAAGATAATAATTTATTTGTAACAGTAAAAGTAAAAGTGTTACATTCATGTATACCTATTCCATCAATTTAACATTGTAAGAAAATTCAAAATACTGGGCAACCAGTAACAAACATGCTTAAAAATCACTCACACCCCCAAATTCACATACATGTAGGAGCTTAGGAAGGGAACCAAAAAAGTTCCCTGAGTGGCTAATTTTCAAATCCAGGAAATAATTTGAGTGTACAAGCTTTGTGTAGCAGATTGGAGGGCTATGAGGATTTGTCTTTCATAAAATACTAAGCTTCCTGCATACAAAAACTGCACTGTACATCTTTACACTTTTATTCATAGCAATTTGACCATTTACATAGTATTTTGCATAGCATTCTGCATAGTATTTTACATAGCATTTTGTGATGCGATATCTGAATAAATTATTCCCTTCACTACCTTGGGTAGACTTCCAATAACCTTACAAATCTATCACCAAAAACAGTTTGGAAAAAAAAAATTCAATCAAAATTCTCCAATAAATCAGCATTCTGCTATGATTTTGCTATTAACACTATGTACAAAGACGTATGAAAGGGCGAATTTTTTTTCTGGGCTGTATCGTATGGAAAGTAGGCATGATACCTGGTTCACTACACTGATTGCAGCCTGGGAGCGTGCATGTGTGGCAACTGACTGGTACATGGAACCACCCTAACCACAGAAATGATTACATTTAAGGAATTGCCAGCATGAAAACCCAATAGCTCGATACCTCAGTGGACTTTATTTTGGAAGGTCGCTCGTTCAGACTCTCACGCCCAAATTCCATCGGATTATATCTTTTCAAATTTCATAATTAGTGTAGACTTGACAACAGGGTCAGCCATCTTATCTGCTGGTGCCAAAGGACACACATTAATAACTAGTACTTTAGTGTATACTCTCGTGCATCATCACAAAGTACACACACATGTACTCAGTACAATAGGGAACCAGCTGCACGAGGGCGAAGGGCTTGCCACTGACACAGTGAACCTAAACTTGACTGAACTTTGATTCGTGAGAAACTGGCTTTATTGATAGACTGTTTAAAGGTATTTAAAAGAAACGTAGTCCTTCAGCTCTGGTTGACTGCAATGCAGTCTGAAGGGTGCATTGGTTTTGCACTTGACTTATAAAACGATTGCTCGTTCTTAACAAAAGAAGACCTCATCATGTGACTATTGAGGTTCCCTTTTTTTTGGGGGGGGGGAGGGGTTAGAAAGAGTTTTCTGAGTCAATTTGACCAAGTTCTATCATATTCACAACTGATATCAAACTGAGGCTGACAGTAAAACATCCAGATAACTAACTGAATTCCACCAGAAAAGGATTAAACATGCTGTAATACTCTTACATAACAATTACACCACAACAACAACTGTATGTCATTTCAGAATTGAGAAAAATGCCAAAACTTCAGTTCCCTAATTACTGCATTTGATCAAAAATGGTTTCACCCCTTCAGCAAAAAAATTAAAAGCAATTTAGCCACTTTACTAAAAAAAAATCCCAGCACTCAAAATTAAACTACTGGCTTAAATCCAACTTTTTGTTCTTCTCACTGGCACTTCACTGAAATTTTATACAACAACAGAAATCAGTTGACTGTTCCTGTAGGCTTTTTGAGAGCAGCAGCCCAATAATATTTGCAGAGAATATTGCAATCATACAGAGCTTCTTAATAGGTTAGGTTTGTAACGTAAATCATGCCGGTTCTTTGACTGACGATTGTTAACCGACTTACCGTGTGGCTAAGTTCTACAGGGTTTTAGGTTAGGGATGTATATCATGCCGGTTCTTTGACTGACGATTGTTAACCGACTTACCGTGTGGCTAAGTTCTACAGGGTTTAAGGTTAGGGATGTATATCATGCCGGTTCTTTGACTGACGATGGTTAACCGACTTACCATGCGGCTAAGTTCTACAGGGTTTTAGGTTAGGTACGTATATATCATGCCGGTTCTTCGACTGACGATTGTTAACCGACTTACCGTGCGGCTAAGTTCTACAGGGTATTAAGTTAGGTACGTATATCATGCCGTTCTTTGACTGACGATTGTTAACCGCTTTACTGTTTGGCTGAGTTCTAAGTTACTTCTGGCAGATAATTACAGGTGTCTTCATTTTTTTCTCTTTTTTTTTGCATCTACTGGCAAATGGCAAAAAAAGATCCATTCAGCCAACAAATAGCCCCAATTTGAGACCTGAAAATTAGCATAATAAAAACATACTGTAGCCAAGTGCAGGTACAAGACACACCAAGAGATACATATGTAAATATATATTATATATATATATATACACTCACTAAGATATATATACATCATATACACATGTACATGGCCTGAACGTTTACAACCTCCCCGAGAAGACGACTTAAGTGAAACATTTAAAGGTCTCTTTCAAGTACTTAACAACCGTCATATCTTTGTCCGATGCGGTGAAAGATCTTGACATGCCGAATCCAAGATGTACTCACTGCAAGCTCCCCATGTTACTTTATTACAGTTCAGAGAAAATATGATAGAGTAAAAAGGTCACATTACTTTTCCATTTTTCGCTCCAGGTGACACTTTGATGCCTCTATAGCGGCAGCTCACGCAGACACTCCTTGGGAAGGCTACGGAATGATGTTCGTCCAGGACACTGATTCGTTATCTGTCAAATTTTACAAAGGAGAAAAGGAAAGGCTTAATAATCGAAGACAGATTATTTTGATGTAAATAGTTATGAGGGACTCGGTCTCTCCCTGATCAGCGAGGTTGTTGTGATCAGCAGTTGCCTTGAGATAAATTCTGGCAATATTTTATTTTTATTTTAGTTTTTTAGTTTTTTTTTTGTCATCATTTTTTTTTTTTCCTCTCTTTCTTCTTTAACAATGTCATAAATTGATGAGGCACTTCATTTAAAGGGGACACAAATCTGACCATTATTTATTGGTTTATGTGGTATTTATAACTTTTCCCCCTGCAGCTCCTAATTCCATACTGGTAGATACTGTACTGCTGCACATTTAACATATCTTCATTGCTTGTGCTTCGTGTTTTCATATTTTTCTTTATAACGACTGTTTTCTGAAAAATGGAGAAGTTTTTTTTGGAAAGCTGAAAAACAAATAAAATACATGACCTAATGATGTCATGTGGTTTTAGTGTCATGATTTTTACCTTTTTATTACTTTTTACCTGAAAATATGAAATGAACGAATAAATTAAAAGGTTTCAGATCCTTTTTGTCGCTATGACATCACAGATTTACAAACGATGACAGCTCCCAGACTCGACTTTCAAGCTAGCGTATCTTCCAAAATGGAACAAGATTTTTTTCTCAACCGTTTTGGGGTCGAGTCATTTTCTCGCATATATATCTCCCTGTCATGTAAGCTACAGATGATGGTTAGAGTTTACATCCCCTTTAACTAACTCGATGAAGTCTCCATTACACATCACAGATTTTAAAACTTGAAAGAATCGAAATGAAGAGGCTTTAACAAGACTGCGAAAATCAGCGTTTCATTTGGGCTCGAGCAATAATGATTCAAACGAATACCCATCATTTAGGCTTCAAATTTTTTTTTTTTTTTTTTTTTGAGGTAACATTTAAGTACATACCGTTCAACGAGTTGATGTTTATTGGATGAAGATGTGGGGGGGGATGGGGGGGATATCCTGTGAAGATTGGACTAGGCCTTAAATAGATGATTGAGTGACATGTCAACCATTACTGTACAATATATATCGGTATTCCATGTCGTATGCATTTATAAGCTTGATATCTTTATTTTGCAAAAAGTAGCAGAAATTTAATAACTTGTTTTGAAATCTAAGCAAACTTGACAAGAAACAATGTGCTGTTTTCCTTCCTATTTTCCATGCACGTTTTATGTGTGCATTGGGAGACGTTACCATAGGCGATCCCAGCTGCAATTAAAATGTCTATCCGAAACAAAAAGATGAAATCGCGTGATGGACATTGCGTGACGAGCTGGGAACATGAACTCCCCCGCGAGATGAGTAAGCGAAACCTTTTGTGTGTTTTAACAATGAACAATGTCAAACAGCTGAGCTAGCATATATAACAATATAACATATGTGTACATGAATAAGTATCTATTAATCTATACCAGTTCAAAAATGTTAACAAACATGATGAGAACTTTGTAATTATTCGGGTGACAATAGATACATTGAATTATGAAAATCCAGGATGGTTGTAACACAGGTATGAGAATGGTACCAGACTTGGGATGGATGGGGGCAGTGAACCTAGAGTGGGTGGTCGTTGAGAGTGCAGTGGTGTGCAGTCATATCGGTCTAATATCTAGTTTCCATGAAGGTACGCTCTCTGGATGCAGATCATCATGCAAGTACCATGAGTTGATCACTTGTGGTAGACAATGTTATTTGTCATTTATCGAAGAAGAGATCGTTTGAAACATAGTTTTGAAACACATAGTTTCAAGCTAAAGTAATTTTCTAAAGCATCTTAACCTGTGCTTATCTAAAGCACCTTTATTTTTCTTTATTTTTTTTTTATTATTTCTTTTTTTAATTCCCCCCCCCTCGTTCTGCCTACTGTACAATTACAATCTTGAACTAGTCATTCACCCCATTGCATCTGTATGTACAGTAGGTTCACACAGAGTATTTGAATGATTGTGAGTGCTTTCATGGGATCACGTTACTCTCATTCGAAGATCTTTAACACAGCATAGATCAAGCGCAATGGGACTGATAATGACAGCGCCCTCTGTTAAAATACTGGAGATCCCCATTGAGGATTCTGAACCGCAAAAAAGTCTTTTCACAAAGCCTGAAAGCTTTCCCTGATGGGAAGAATCGAGATGGCAATAATTATGGAAAATTAGCAATTAGCCTCGACTATTCATACGGTGCTATTCAGATATATAATCTACATTTTGTTCTCACCAAAGTACAATTTTCAGTACTTCAACAGAACATAACTGAAGTAACAATATTATCACGAATAAAAATCCCCTTCAGTTATCATGTTGTTTTAAAATGATGCATGCATTATAAAGCAAATGCCCTATTGAACAACCAATGTAGCGGCCAACGAAACAATTTTTGTTGAACACGGTACAGTCATGGATTGAACTGCCAGTAATGCAATCAATGACTCGTGAGTATTTGTTAAATGATGTCATTGAATGGCTCGCCCTGCTACAAGAACAAAATGTTGCAGGCACAGACTTTAACGTACATGAAGGTGTTAAGCATAGCACTGACTGCATAAAACATGAACCCAAGCATATAATTCTAATTGATACGTTCACTCAATCTCTCCCAATAGGCCAACATGTTTTTGGGGAAAAGTACGTTGTCATGATTGTGTGATTATTAACGACACGATAGTACCGGGGTGGGGAAGAGGTGGGGTGGAATGTGGGGAAATGGTTTAGACCATCAAGGGTGAATGTATATATAATGTGCATATATATTGAGACTCTAACTCAGGGGTGGGCAACCTACGGCCCGCGGGCCACATGTGGCACGCCAGTGTTTTTTTTTCGGCCTGTGAGATGTCTCAAGAAAACATTTTAAAAATTTATTTTTACATCATCACAAAAACGAGCTAGCTGCTTAGATTTATCAGCACTAATGATGCTTGCTGTCAGGTAGGCCTTTTATCCCCATTAATTAAACTTTACTGTATTGACATAATGTTTTTGTGAATACAGATTTTAAGTACACACACCTATTGCTTGAAAGTACTCGGAATCAAAGGTTTGAAATCAACAGCAGGTCGTTGGTTAGGTGCGGCCCAGTCAATTTTTCACCCCTTATATCTAGCCCATTCATTCAAAAAGGTTGCCCACCCCTGCTCTAACTACTGTCCCCTAAATGGATCTAAGCCACAACTCCACTGATACAAGCCAAGTTCTTTCCCCACAATACAAATATAGACACTACAGAATCTTCCACAGTTTGAGCCAATAGATCTATATAGTACGCATGCATACATGTACATGTCTACAGTATCAATCTTTTCCTAACATTGATAACATTTCTCACACTGATATTAATCAATTCTATTTCATTTCCTGAAACTGTTATTGGGTAAATTGCATTTCTCAAAAAACTAAAATTGCATAAGCTAGTGTCCCATAGGGTGGGAGATAATCCAATCCCTGTATAGCTCACAGTCCCTGTATAGCTCGACGAAGACTAGCGAGTCGTACTGAAGCTCCTTAAGCAGTTCAGTGTTAAATTTTGAAAGTAAACATACTTTATTTCCATGGATACTGAAAAGGGTGTGAGATAATTCAATCCCTGTATAGCTCACACCAGAAGACGACTAGGGAGTCGTTCCGAAGCTCTTTAAAGCAGTTCAGTGTTAACTTTTGAAAGTAAACATACCTTATTTCCATGGATACTGAAATCCCAACGTAGCGACATACTACCGTGTCTGGTCAAGTACACTCTACAGAATATCAGATGAAGCAGTAAGTCAAAAAGTTTTCAAAACTTTCTCACTTGTAATTTTGTTAGCTAAAAAACCTTGTCAGTCTCTGTGATTAAATTTTATTTATTTCTAGAATTGAATCGAGAGATTACCAAGGACTTCAAATCAGCGGTTTAAAAATTCTAGGAATATGTTCAACTCAAAGTGAGTAATTTGTGAGTTATTCAGCTACGAACATAAACATTAGTCTTGGGTTGTTGTTTTTCATTATTTTTTCTTCTTTTTTTCTTTTCTTCTTTTTTAACAATCTGACCAACAGTCTAATAATTGTTTGTACATAATTGTTAAAACTTTTTTTCCTAAAAGAATCAAAATTTCTTCCAAGTCTACAGATAATGTTCGAAACAGAAAATTTTCCTGAGAGAGATTTTCTTGCGTAAAATAGTCAATAGCCATTGAAGCTTGAGATCGACATTGCATAATCGACATTGCGTATAAATTTATTTACATACTGTAGTGGGCGAGGGATTCGAACTGGCCCGGGGTCAATTAAATCATTCGGAAAGTGCAGTATATTTTATTCTTGTATTTTCTCTATAGGCACTCGTTTTACTTTACGCGATTTCCGACATTCACAGCATATATATGCATAGCCTATGACATTTTCATAGACCCTATGTTCGGGGGTTGTATACCTTACAGTACAGTGTACATTGCATGCTGTCCAGGCTAGCATGTGTGGTAACTAGTCTACGGCAATTTTTCCTGCTTGGGAATTTGACAGTCATTTTGTTGTTGTATATTTAGTTAAAGGTTTCATTTTTTTTTTTTTAATTTTTTATGTGCGTGCACATTAGAGGCATGTGTCATCAGGGGTGATTATAACAAAGTCATGTGTTTTCCTGTCTACTCATGTTAAAGTGCATGTTTCTTGGAGGACTGCAGGGACGAGAGTTTTTATCTGAGCGGACGCAAAACATTGTTGAGATGTTGCGTCCCGGTTGATTGAAATGAAAAGACTAAGAACACATTTAAAAGAGACAAACAGACAGATAGACAGAAAGACATATAGACAGACAGAGAGACTGCCAGACAACTAAAAACTGGACCACTATATAAAAGATAAGTGTAAAAATAGAGAGAACATTTT
>KN882539.1:76302-93627 GCA_000934455.1 Apostichopus parvimensis
ATACTGTGTCAAGTATAGTAATTTACATTTTCCATCTTACAGTAGTATTGATGTCTGCTAATTTTGATGATCTCAAAACAAAGTTCTGAATATAAGATGGTTCTACACAAGTACAAAATCTCATATATATTTACATGTTTGCATAATTTGTATGTTTCATGCATTAACCACCTTTCAATTTTTGAAATGATGCAATCAATACCAGTTTTATATTTGCTTTCTTTTAACATGAAACACTGTTGATTTCATTTTAAAAGCATGCACCCTTCAATCTTATCATCTTAAGTTAGTCAACACCAAATCCTTTTCGCAAATTTAGTGATATTTTGTGAATATATATCTGGCATAAAGCAGATCTAGTAGATAGTGATGTCATCAATGACTATATAACATGTCATCAACGGCAATTTGACCTAAAAAGTCCGCTTTCTTCACATAATTTACGTACAGTACTCATCGTTTATCCATCCACGAAAAAAAAAATATTCTCACAAGCATGTTTCATCAGGAAGTAATTCTAAATGAAAAAGAAAACTTAGCAAAACTTTTAAATCCCAAATGTATCACGTTTCAAGGGTATAATTCAAGAAAAAGATGATGATGATACAAATTTCATAAACGAGCTTTTAAAGAAGAGCTAATACTAGGATGATATGACAGACATCCAACTATGAATCACTTCCTACGTAGTAAAGAGATGGTTTATCTTTGTAAGAGAAATGGTCTCCATTTCAAACAGCAAAAATATTGAGCTTATAAAGGGAGAAATATATTGAGGTGGGGTTTTCAACTAACAGCTTAGATTACTTTTTTCTCTTTTTCCACGGATGTCAGTTTTACCACGCAAATACGCCCAGCTTTAATATCAAGCATAGTAATATAATAAGTTACATTAATACTTTAAAGTAGGGCATTCTCGGACTGAGGGTGAGTCAACTGTTGAAGTTACAAAGTATGTCATATTGTCACATTCAGGGTCACTTTCAAGAAAGTCTGAAAGCTCCCTGTGGGCTCTGAATTTAATTTTTAATGACGACAGTGAAAGTAAAAAGGATCTGTGCATACAGTATATATCCTACACCTAGCAGTGGAGATGTGATACACGTCTGTTCTAATGGGAAACAAACGTAACATAGCCAGCTCACCTCTGTTGTTCAAAATTTTAGAATGAACAGTACTTCCCTGTTGCTTGCAAAAGTATCAACACAGGCAACTGATCATCCAATTAATAAAGATTTTTATCAAGATAACCAATTAATACATAAGATCTGGTCCTCCTTGTCGTTATAGTTTAATATCGAACATATCAAAGAGTGATGTTTTTTTGACGTAAAAAGTACCGTTATTTTATGAATGTTTTAAATGCTGCCATCATTCACTGACACCCTGCATAGAAATTATATATAGAGACGAAGAAGGAAAACAAAACAGAGGAAAATAGACGGTATCAAAAATATTGGGAGGACAGAGAAGTCCTGAATTACCTAGACGAAGAAACGTTGAAGGATTCCTGTTACAAGAAATACGTAACTACGTCTTCTGATTGGTTGATCCAGAATGGGGGAATGAGTGAGGCGGTGCCTAGAGAGTGAGGGCGCAGACTTGCTATTAAAATATTCCAATGGTAGTTTTAAGGTAGATGGGAAAGTGCAGATGTTGAGGGGAGACATGTAAGTGAGAGAGTTAAATCTTAAATATTCACCATGAACACCAGAAAGAAATCATATTTGTTTGTAAAGAGATTATAAAACGCATACATAAATAATTTTTTCAAACTCTGTTTTCTCAGCTGCTAGATTCAATAATAGAATAATAATAGAATCAGGCCAGGTCTACCGGTTCATGATATTTTCCTAGAAATTGTTTTTTTTTTCCCCCTTTTCTTTTTCTTTTTATTCAAATTCAATATAAAATTCATTCAAGTTACATTTGTCTTTGCATAATGAAAATCAATCATAAAAGCAATGTACCAATTCTTTCTCTCTTTTTGTGTGTGTGTGCGTGTGTGTGCGATCAAGGTTAAAGTATGAACATGTTACTTGAATTCTAAAACATCTGCGCACGCTTTGTAATCTTGGAATGTATCAATTTTAGCGCCTAAACGTTTCAAGGGACAAAGTTTTGACAACGATTTCGATTCTCAAAACCTGGCAGATGTTTTCAAAGGAGTCGCAGGTCATTGACTGAACATTGCTGTTGAATATTTACGTATACATGCATGTACTTCACATAATTTAACATTCCTCTCGGACAACGTGGAAAATAATGAGCGAAGTTCAACTTTCTTGTGATTAATTATGTGCCCAAAATTGGGTTCAAATTTTTCAACAATTGAGAGATTTCAATACTGTGGTTAATTTCAACCTATTTGTGCTATTGCATAAATATATCGTCTTAAATGTACCAGGAGGATGCCAGCCAGTCAGGTACATACATATATGCACTTACACCGGGCCATCAATACATCAGCCAATCAGAGTAATATAATACAATTGGGTATTCTCTGTTAGGTCTGATTGTACCCATGGAAACTTATTCCGTCGTCTGACAGGCTCCTCTAATCCTTTGACCAATGAAATGGACAGGTAATGTAGAAATGACATTTGAAATAGTAGAATTAAAAAATGAAATTCTCTAAAAGGATAAATCTGCACAAGCCCTTGAATGTAAACTTTTCCAGCACAATCAAGAGATCGCAGTGGTGAAAAAAACAATTGTCTCTGTATCATCGAGGTTTAAAATATCTCACTGTAGAAGAAACTTTAAAAAATTAATCGCCTTGGGTGTAAAGTGAGGTCCCAGTAAAACGTTAGTCATAATCTGCATAATTATACCTACCCCCGAGGCAAAGACTGTGGATTAAAAAACCTTATTTGCAAAAGGGTGTTTGTTGCAAGGCTTTTTTTTAACTCTCCATCGGATTTAAACAATTACCTGAAGTGAGACCAGGCTATGACGGGGGTTCAGTGGTTAGCAATATTAGCTCAAAAAATAAGAGCAGAAAAAAGATTCATAAATATACCACTTTTCACATGAATGGTCCGATATTAAAAAAGAGAGCAATTGCAACAAGTTGCTCAACTTTCGAAGTTGGTTGCCAGCCCTTAATTTTGAAAATAGGGCAATAGGAGCTATTTTAATACTGCTGCAGGCTCTACTCTAAAAGTGCATTTGAATACAACTAAGTTACCTGTCTCCAATCATATGCACTCCCAGTCACTAGCGTACAAATATTATTAACATTTTACATATCCTTTCCATACCCACCCATCGTACATCCTACTTTTCACACAGAGCAGTAGGAATTGCTAACAATTTCCAAAAAAATTGAGGGAGAGGCAAACAAAAATTAACTTGCGCCAAATTAGACTTTTGGGATGAATAATGGAAGTTATGGTATATAAATGAAAACACTGTGTTTGATCGCAAAATACAAAGGACACAAAGAAACTTTCGACTTGATAAAAAAAAAAAAGCAAATGCCAGTCTTCCTTGATGTATGTATGTCTGTATTTATGTATTTAGATCCTCCTGCAAGCAGGAACTCGCCGAAGGAGCCATCATTGGCTTATCAAAGCCACAAGCTGACAGAAATCAGTCTCTTAGATTCATATTTAACGTCCATGATTATGAATTGTCAATTGTCAACGACTCTGTAACTGGACGACATACATTAATCTTGGAGTGACTTGAACTGTAGGGACCTTATGATTGAAAGGCACCGGCGTTAACCACTGAGCTAACACTGATGTTAAGACACTAAAATTTAAGGATGATATTTAAGACTCAAGGCAAGCAAGGCCAAGGTTATATGCAAAGCATTGCCTGTTAACCACCGTAGAACTACATTATCTGCTTAAGGTGGCGTTTTTAATATTTTAATTTTATTATTTAATTCTACGCTGCCACTTACATTTGACTTTTCCAAGCATATATCTTTTACTAAACATACAGTATAACTGTGGCTTTTATGCCACATTTCTACAAGGATGTTGAAAATTCATTTTATGCTGATCAAATACATGATTTGAAGATAACTGTAATTAAGGTAATTCAAATATAAAATGACTATTACTTTACAGAGATCATATGTGGTGGAATAACGGCATATTTTTGCATTTGAGGGTGGAATGGAATTTTTTATTATTGCCATAAAAAGAACAATTATTGCATAAAACAAGAAGATGAATCACCACATTTGAGTCTTGCTGTTCTCACTTGGTTATGTTTAGAAAGTACAGCTGCGCCATGATATATGTATGACTTAACTTTTATGGCATGGTAACAAATATATGACTCTGAGAACCCCTCCCTTCCCCCCCCCCCCCCCCACACACACTAGGAGAGCAAGCAGAGGAACATACTCTGATTAGAATCCCTGATCGAAATCAAACTTCCCAGTGTAAATACTCTTTGCACTCACGATCTGACCACGAGATCTTTGATCGTCCCATCGAAGCACAATTTGTTTTAAGAGCATATTAAACATATAGGGTCTCATTTTGAATGAAATTTTAATAATATTTTCCCATGGTAGGCCCTTATAAAGTAAATGAGGTCATTCTGTTTCCTATGTTCATAGATTTGTGTGACTACTGAGTCCATTCAACTTGTCAACTGAGCACTGTTAATTTCATAAATTATAGTTATAGGTTCTAATTCCATCAATGCAACTCACACTTATCTAGCGACATACTTTCATTGTGTTACATTTTGTACTTTTCATTCGACTGCCAAGTATTGCTGACGAAGTTCCCAGGGGGACAAAATTCCAATATATTTTCTAAAACTTGACTCCTTATTTGTCAATTATGAGTCATTTCTTATTTCTCTGGTTTTCTCTATAATCTATTGATAGAGAGATAAATAAACTAAGCTGTAAGCTGTGAAAGTAATGGGGAAAAAAAACTTAAATAAAGTTATAAACAACACATGCATGCCTTCATGCAAGATATTTAACAGGATAAGGATCTAACATGGAGATTAATTATTTTGTCCACAGCTTATCTCAATGGAGACTTAGTATGGGTTACAACAGTAGTCACACTTTGCTCCCGATCACTGGCAGTGGTTAATGTAATACCAACTGCAGATAAATACATTTTGCCGAGAAACATTTACAACTGGGATTAAAACCTAGATTGAAAGATGAAAGATCAGCTCCCAGAATCCTTTCCTCTATTTGTAGGCATGCCGAGGGAGGGAGCTGTTTTGAATCGCAAAGCATTTAACAGGTTTAATGCGAACAAGCATCCATAGATGTTTTATAAATGTGCTATAGCCGATATAAGTCCATTTATAAACACTACCACTGCGTACCTGCCAATCAGAAATAGCTTCGAGTGTAAACCAAAAAATCATGTGCAGTATTAATCAGCCAGGCTTCACTGGAGGGGATATATCTATGAAGTAGGTCCATAGGTGAATAATCACCCTACCTTCCGATTCAACCTAGATACATGCGCTTCCTAAAGAGAAGAACAGGACTTATCCACTGAGTAAAACCTAATTTTGCTTTCCGCTATGCGTCGGGTCTCTCTGTTAACCCACATTTTTATAACTCCCTATGTGTGTCAATTATCCGAACGATCCCCAGACCGAGGTGAGGCGTACTTACCTAGACGCACGCTTCTCCGCCTCGGCATGCTATGTACGGCTCATTACGAAACACACTTTGGGAAACAACCGATGGAAGGAAAAAAAAAGGAAAAAAGGAAAGAAAGAAACGAGTTGGACGAAGTAAGCCAGACAAGGAAACAGTTCAAGGACAGACCAACTGGAGCATGGCACAATTACCACTTTACAACAGTTTAAAGAGATGCCGATCCCTTAAAGGCCTGACAAAAGCGCCTGACAAAAAGGCCTGAGAAAGATTAACGGATCTTTAATTTGCAAATGGAATTAAAATAGGTTTCAAACTACCCAGGCTGAGAGACTAAAGCCATAGGTTCCTGTCTGGGACACCTACTGTACTGTAGACTACCAGAAGAGATATACTGTACGAAGAAATGCACACACGCTGTGTCTCTGTTGTGAGACTTAATACCGGGCAGGTTTAGTAATAATTTACACGTCTGTACGATCTAGTCCTATCATCGCATTCCTCTTTAAGAGGCAGCAGGATGTATCCACAGGATATGGGGATAGAGTGTGACAGAATAAATAAAAAGAATTTGGGCTTTGCGAATAAAGCCTCCTTCATCTCCTTGAATGTGTATCCACTGATTTAAAAGCTCAATGGGCACAATCTAACTACATGTATTTTAATAGGAATACAGCCGGGTTATTGGGTGTTGAAGTGTATACAGCACAGCTAGACAGCAAAAAAAATCTAGACAAAGGATTTAAGCTTTATCTTGATAAACAACTTTTGGTGTCAATGTGGTGTTAAAAAGGTTGTGAGAGTTGTTGATTGATATTACACGTTGTTACTTTGAGTCGGTGGGGAGGGGATGGCTAAATTATAAAATTCTCCCAATTGTTTTTAGATGGGGGCAGGAACCATTGTTCATTGTTAAAGGGCTAAGGGAGGATCCAGGATTTCATTGGGGGGAGTGCGGCAATGGGGCATTGTGGCGATGGGCTGGAGTGGCGATGGGAGAGTGTGGGTATGGGCCAGGGAGGTGTGGCGATGGGAGGTGTGGCGATGAGGGAGGGCGGCTATGGGGAGTGTGGCCATGGGGGAGTGTGGCAATGGGGGAGTGTGGTGATGGGGGAGTGTGGCGATGGGGGAGTGCGGCGATGGGAGTGTGGCCATGGGAGAGTCTGGTGATGGGGGAATGTGGTGATGGGGTGTTTCGATGGGGGAGTGTGGTAATGGGAGTGTGGTGATGGGGGAGTGTGGCGATGGGGGAGTGCAGCGATGTGAGAGTGCGGTGATTGGGGAGTGTGGAGATGAGAGTGTGGCGATGGGAGAGTGGTGATGGGGGAGTGTGGCAATGGGGGGTATGGCGATGCGGCGTGTGGCCATGGGGTCAATTAAAGCTGCCTGTATGGGACCTTAGGGGGAAAAAATGTTGAACATAATATTAAAGAAGACAAATGGTGCATTCTGAGACAAATATATGAAGACTATAACTAAGCCTATTAAATGATCTTAATAGATTGAGGTAGTACCAATAAATTATATAATTCTTGTGGGAGAATAGGGGATGGTACATCATCACATGCACTGGATCCATATAGATCTGATGTCACCTTGGGTCCAGAGGAATGGTCTCATTTTTTTCGCAACTGAATGCCAGGCATTCCTCCGACTGGCGATGGAGGTAATGACACATCCCCTAGTTGCTCCCACTCACCCCCTTCCCCTTGCCATGGACTCCGCTGTAAGTATGTTTATTTCTGTACTTTAAATAAACCGAAACGTCAATAGGTTCATGCGATCCCTTGCGTACCCTTGAATTTTATACAACACTCCAAACAAGATGTAAAGTTTTGAACACTGTTGACAGAAACAGTACTTACACAAAGGTAGACCTATATTTCAAGTACATGCAAGGTTACCTTCCTCCCCCCCCCCCTTCTCCCTAAGTTTTTTTACAACCTTTGGCCTTTGGGAAACTTTAACCTCAATGTTACAAAAATGTCCTTGTACTTCAAACTGTACTTACATAGCAAAGTATGAAAATTCAACCATCATACTCATTTGAGTTTTCGGACAAAGGCAACACACACACACATACATTTATGCCATCATCATGACAGACAGATATATACAGGTCTGTAGGATTCTTCAATGAACATAACAGAATTACAGCACCTGCTGTATGGAATTGTATGAGATATTTTGTGCATAATTCCTTGACATACTCGTTGGTAAAAATATGTAAATTTATTCATCATGAAGAGGGTGTTTTTAGTTCCATGTTATCTCTGTTCTTTCATGCAAGGCAAAAGTTTTGTAAACTGTTGCATTTTATTCACATCAATAGGTTTTTCATTTATTCCTGGCTTAAAATATAATTTATTCCCAGCATATAGCCATGCCTTATTCATGCCTAATTATATAGATCTCTATCATTCTCACAAACAAAAATTCTGTTTGGTTACAACCAATGCGGGGGTTGGGGGGGGTGGGGGGATCTATAGCATCCTTACAGAGGGTACCATCAGATCCGTCCTCATGCGAATGATCCATACTGTTGACAGATCTTTGAATCAAACATGAACTACCGCGCGAAAGCGCTCACAAGCATTTATTCAAACACTCCGTATGTACTTGCATACCAAATTTAAATGCAGAGATACAGTTTCTTACAACTCTGTACAAAGTCTTTGTTGCATACAGATGCGCTATGCACGAGAGTTACTGTTGAGGACAAACAATTTTTGGAGTCAAGTTTATTTTACGGCAAACGAATTTTGTCAAACTGCAGTGTAACCCTATAGTGAACAACGACAGCAGTTAAAGCCAGATCAACACCCGACCTGCAAGTTATTACATATTTAGCCACTAGCACAGAGTCTGACCCTCCCTTGACCTTGGTCCATCAAATGTCCAAACCACAGGGCCTCAACTGGTTCAACACTTGACTCATATGATCCATCAAGCTAAGAGATATTATACGGTTACAGAGAATAGCATTCACCACTGTGTACATCATCTTCTTAGGACATAAAAAGTTTTATATTTTTTCCAAAACTGTTTGAGACTTGTGACCTAAAATGGTCAGTGTGTTTTTCGTTGACAAGCATAAAATGTTTAAACGGGTCATTTCTCAAGAAGTGCTATAAAAGTACAAGCTAAACTGATAGCATTGCCCTGATATATTTTCTTTTTTTCTATGACAAACCAAATTAATTTTTGTGCCTTTCAAACTTGACTACAAATGAGTTGCAAAAATTTTGTGATCCAATTTTTTCTTGCATCATCGGATATATATAAAGATATGATTTCGCACAAAACTTGAAGGCCATATTTGCCATTTACTAATAATTTTTGCACGTAATGGAGATGTTTCTCGAGTGATGGAGGCTCCCTGGTGATATTATCGCCAAATTAAACCAGATAGATGTCATTATCATATATTTTATGAAGTACCGTTAGTAATGTATATACTTTATGAAGTACCTTTAGTAATGTATAATGGTACGATGTACTTTTCTCTTTCCCAAACCATTGTTGTCACAGTAGATGAGAAGAGATTAATTATGTATTTCAAATGGAATTTGAGAAGGTTTTTTTTGAGGACTTCATATTTCTATTTTGAGATATAAAGAAAATTAATGAAAGAAGGACCTTTTCTAAATGACAATTTTTGAACATATTTATCATTCAGCAACTTCACCACATGATGTACAGTATATAAATGTTTTCTTCACTCTGTTGACTTTGTCTACACATGTTGTTAATATACAGGTGTACATACAGTATACACACTGACCTATCCGTGATATTTCCCCCTTCCTGTATGTAGGCCAGTACTTACATTGTCAGGGAAATAATTTATAATCAGGTATCCCATGGCCAAAATGCTAATACGCAAAACAGCGCGAATTGCTACACAAATAAAGCATGTGTGTACATAGCAGTTTTCGTACACGGTATCATTTATAGGAAAACAACATTCGTAGCTGCGCAAGGGTGTAAACGCTAACTTATTCGCCACTCGTTCGCATTAGGAACCCATTTCGAGCTTTCCATACCATGCAGGATGACTACATCATCACGATTGATTGATTTAAATTAATGAATTTCCTTCGTCTTTAAAGGTCATCATGATTGGCTCCCCTAAATTATGCTAGAAGAGTCAGAAAATGGTCACTTCATACTTCTGGAAAGTCTAGCTATAATTGTAGGAACCAACCTCCTCTCACTTCTGTCCTCTCCGAGACATCTTTTAAATATTGGCATAATTAATAGTCCACGATGCTTGCGAATATTATTTGTAGCCCGTGGCCGGATTCTCTGAGATTGTATAGTACCAGTTGGCAATTTTTTTCAACAAGTTAAAACCCTTTAAATACGTAACTCCGACATATATTACTCCACCGGTGTGAAACTGTCTAGCCACACACTCGTTAACACAGGTAAATGAAATGAACCAGTTAATGATGCGCACAAGCAGAACCCATCCACACATGTAAACATGGAGCCAAAAAATAATCCATCGTGTTAACGACTACTTCTGAATTAATTGGTTAAAAATTCATACGTTATGCTAACTTACATTGATGTAGGCGGTTTAATATTTGCATACATGTATATAACTCTTTGAGCAAGATATCACATGCATTCTTGTCACTACCCAAGTTATCCTTCCTGATTGAAGCAAACGAATTAAAAACTTGACGAACCATTTCTTTGAAATCTAATCAATCCTAGATTTTAGCGGATTGCCAGCAGAAGCAGGCGCTTTATCTATCAATCACTCACTCACCGCTCAAGAATTAGAAAACCTTGGAATCGCAGTGTTTCTCTGTGTCCAACAAAAATCGTGAAGCTTTTGCACAGCCTGCTATATATATACCGTATAATGCTCAAAATGTGACTTTAAACATGTCCTGTAAAAAATGTGGGCAATACAGTCGTCGGGCAATCTTGAACTATTTATTTCAGTCTGCAATATAGAGAAAAATCTCAAGTTCAAAAAGGTTTCCCTAAATCAAGTGTAGCTTGTTCGATAATGTGTCTGGCTTGACAGAGGGTCGCATTATTATATAGGGTCCAAATGATACATTTGTTACCTTAGTATACCGTATCCTGCATACAATTTAAATAATTAAAGAAATAGATGGCACTTTTCATAAATAGGGCTAGTAACAATACTTACTCACATGTATTAAAAGTATATACATATATATATACAGTATATATTCATTTTTGTAACTTACAAGTACTGTTCCAAATGCACAATTTTTTTCGGGGGAAAAAACATCATTAAAATTTAAATAGTGATTTGTAAAATTTTGGCCTACGGCGAATAAAAGAAAGTTACTCGACGGAAAGTGCTGACTTCAGGCTAACAGACGGCGTCTGACAAATCATGTGACGACGGCTGAGGTATTGCTTAAAATCTTAAAATTGCGTTCTCGTAGAACGCGAATATTCATGAGTTTTTATTTTTTCGATATAAACTACCCCTGCGGAAAGCTGGCAGGTGGCTGATTAGCGTACTTAAGCTCCAAAAACACCATTGTAGTAAGTATATGTAAATTAAGTCATGTTACTGAGATATGACATCACTACATGACATTTCCCTTTCCTCCCCTGGCTTCCAACCAGATTACAATTGCAATAATGTAATGATAAACCCCTCACATGCTCAATGGAGGATATACATATTTTACTACTAATGCAGCTGATTCATACACATATACATATCCTATGACAGACAATAATGACACAATATTACTGCCATTTAAGCACATCGATGTTACGGATCAATGACAACATTTGTCTAATATCCGTAAATTCTTAAAGTGAACTCTCTGCCATACATATACATAGATGATATACAAGAAATTAGTTTGGATTGTTTACGTGTTTAAAATACAATATCACTTCACCTCGCTATCAACTCTCCCCCACTGGCATAAAGTATTTCACTTTGTATAATTGTAACTTGTTGTTTGATACAGTATCTCTGCCCATGGGAGCTAATGGGGATCTTCACTACAATTCCAATGTAGTGCAGTTTACATCAATGGAAAACAGGAACCATGATCTTACCCAACCATCCTGGCCTTGTGGTTTATACAGATTCTCACTGAACAAGATAATTTTGTGAAAGGAACTGGGTTCACACAAAAATATGTATGCATGGCCTAAGGAACATTGCCAAAGGATGTTGTAATGGTATCTTCTAAATCTACTACGCAATCAAAAGCAAATACAGTAAATGTGTTAAAGGTCAAAGGTTAAAGGGCCTGACACATCCTCGATCCTTGCCAAGATCTTCTTTAGACTAGGCAAACAGCTACAGTTACATAAAACATACAGTATATTGTTATACAGTGTTTATTGGTTCTAATATGAACACATTAATAGAAGAAACAAATCTAAGAGGACGACTTTGGGACACTAAAAAAAAAAGTAATTTTGATAAGTTCTGGACATTTAAAAACAACCACAAGCAATCGTTACAGATTGTATTCCTACAAGATTTTTTTCATTTTTATGTTAAGTTAATGAATGTTTGACGGAGACCTGACTGGGGAAATTATCCCTTTTAATTTTTGAGAAATGACCCTACCAAAAGACTGAGGGTTCAACAAATAAAGTGGCTGGACCATTTAGTCTAAAACACAGGCCATTAGCTGAGTTCCTCGGATACAAAACGACAGAAAAGTGGTTCCCATAAAATTTTATATTGCGGCTTGTTTTGAAAAGTGAAGCAAGTTACCAGTGCTCATATTTCGTGATCTTCTGCTGTACAGTACATTGTGTGGGAGGGAGATTTTAAGTTCCTTGAAAGAAATGTCTACATGACTAATTAGTAATGACAATATTGTTTTGGGGTTTTTTTTTTCTTTCCTGTATTTTTGGAAAATCAAAGATTATATATGCAATAAAAGTCATACATTGTGTGAAAAATATTTTGCTTTCCCATCAAAAACTTCCAAGCAAACAAAAATTTGCATGGAAAACACATTTTTTTTTTTTTAATCTGATACTTCGAGCTGTATCAACAATGTTGATATGTTAGGAAAACAAACATGTTCTGAGAACATAATTTCAATATTGACAATTTATCAGCCTAACGACAGACAGCAGTTCATGTATATGGTAAACAGTTATGGGGAATTTTCGGTGGCTGAAGTTAATTGCTTAAAAAATAAACATGCATGCTGAAAATTGTATGCTTCTTTGAAATGAAAACCACATCTTGATAGCATTCTTATGACAAAGATATGATCTGGGTTTTTTTGCAAAAAATTATTGGTATTATGTTAATTCATGCATCTGGCAATGGCAGAGTGTATGATGTCACCATGGCAATTCAGCTGGAATTTTTTTTTCTTCTTCTTCTTCTTTATAATTTTTAACTCGCTTAAATTCACAGAGGGAAAAAATATTTTTATAAAGAAGTTACACAAATTGATGAAATTTTAATTAAAGAGAACATTGAGAGCTAAAGCAAGCAGTTCCAAATGTTTCAGGTTTTCGGGTTCCACAGATAAATCAACAGTCCGAGAAGACATGTGACATTATGAAATCACAGACCACCTACAGTACTGCGATCCAATATACGGTCTAGCCAGCAAAACTCGGTTTCGTTCAATCAACCAATATCTTGGGGTTAGGGACGGAGATCTAGGGTTTTCAATAAAACAAGTGTGGAATATTATGCTTTGCAGTACAAGTGTAGAACTGTTACAGTTGTCTGTCAACTGCTGGAATATCCATTTAAAGGTATGACATTGTATTTGGCCCCAAATATGCTAGATATTCAAATATGGTCACCTTTGGTCAAAATTCTTAAACTGTCTTTATTACAACCTTGCAGGAAATTTCCCTCACTGGGACATTCAGTCATCTTGTGTGTTCCTTAAAAATGTCTGAAGATCAATTTGAAGAGTAAAGACCTCCAGGAAAGTACTTAAAGAAAAAACTTCTTAGCAATTATAGCGTGCTATAATTTGGGGCCTATACTGACTACTTTTAGGTCCATTGGTGTACTATATACTGTACCTATTATAACTGGTATATATTTGCTTCATACTGACATTTCCTTACTTGAATACAGTTAAAAACCACAAAATATTATGAAGCACTGTAGACAATTATTTTTATCTGCTACATTGCCAACACGGTATTATCTATTGTACAACACAGCACAAAACCCTGTGCACATGTGGTTCTGCACAGACTTGGCAACCTATGGCCGATAACAGAGAAATCATATTTCCAATGATCCATTTTTGTTTAAAAAACACCATATGTACAGTGTACATGTACAGTGTACGTATGAGGATGAATTGAGTGGAGTTTAGGAAGAGAGCAAGATACTTATAAGGCGCAAAATCTTCCGAAGAACTCAGAGCGCACAAGGACAAAAAGGACACACATGAAAGAAATCTAAGAATCGGTAAAAGCTTGACAGAAGAGAGATGGGTCCTCAAATTGCTTTTAAAATGAGAAAACGTAGGGATGTTACGAAAGCTATTCGGAAGTGAATTCCAAAAAGCCGGGGCAGCAAATTTAAAAGAACGTTCTTTGCAGTGCAATTCATGCCCTGACCTGACCTACTTAGTGATATCAAAACATAACACTTTCGCGCAATAGGCAGAATGCAAACAAGTACCTACACCTGTATATTACTGTGCCTCTGAACATTACAGTACCATTGAAGAAATTTTTCGAATCCGGTTATAGGACTGGATTCACTGAATAATTCCTTGCACAGTTAATAAAAAGGTAACACAAAATAACCCAAAACAACAAATAAACAAACAAAACATGAACAGTAACATATACATCCAGTGTTCAGATTTCAGACTCGTATCGTAACAATCACGGCTAATTGAAGCATGTATAGCTGCAATGGCAGTATGAAGATACATGTACACAGCAGAAACTGCATACAGTGTAGGAGGTTTGAGAATCTTTAGGGCTAATAGTGTGTGTATCAGTTCTGCGAAATACTTTCGTGGAGAAATCAATATATTTGGCAAAAATATGTATATTTTAAATTCCCTATATACGGATATTTGGTTTTTTCGTCATTCCCACGGTTCTTAAATACAGCAAACAACAACTTTTGCAAGTAGAGAAAACCTATGCTAAAACAAACTGTGTTATAACCATCAGAATAGATTCTGTTTATATTACCAAAGTACATGGTACTGAAATGCAGGCTTTTATTTGCTCTCAATAATGTACTTTCTTTTTTAGCCAAGCCTTTCTGAAACTATGATTATCATATATGATTAGTTTGTGTTTCATTTTCTGTGATAACATTGACTGTCACATTTTCATAGCCACTAAAAAATAGTTAAGTGATCATATTCAGCTGCATTCTACTTCATCATCATAAAAAAGTATCCCCTTTTGTTCTGGAATAATACAAAACTACAAACATAAAACAACTCATTATGAAAATTGAAATCAGTTTATGATCACACTTGCTTTTCAAGAGTAAACAGCTTGAAAGACTGCCCTGGGTAGTATTCATTGTTATTATGAACTATATTTAAACCAATCGTCAATCCATCCAATCTTTTAATGTTTGTTTGTTGGTTTGTTTGTAGGTTTGTTTGTTTGTTTGTTTTAAATGTACAGCTTGTTCGAACTATGCTTCATGCATATGTATGGTAATTGCTCAAAAGTTATATTTTCATAAAATGGGCATATTCTCAGCTGATCCCGTAGCGCGACAACTTTGACCATTGCACTGAGTACTAGAACTAATTAATATCGAAATATCTATTTCAAGTACTGTTTCAAACCAAAGAAGAGTGCTTATTAGATTCGAGGATGCATCCAGAAAAATACAGGCCAATTAATGTACAAGTGAAAAAACAAACTTGGGGTGAATGCAAGCAGTATTTTATCTCATTTATTCGTTGTAGAGCTGCATGTTATGCATGTCAGCAAATAAATAACAACAACAATTTTAGACACAATACTAACTCTCTCGAACACATGTAATGTTGCTTACACCCTTACTTACATACCAAAGCAAAATGGCTTACAATTGCTTGCACAGGTTGGTACCGTACATAGCAAAAGCACTGGGAGATGCAATATCTCATTCCATACTTTCCAACAATAACCATTTGATGGGAAGAGACCTTGTAAATGACCTATGTTACAGATTGGGGTAGAAAGCTTGATATGCAGGAAGCTTTAAACTTAACAAATTCAACATTATTTATGTCATCTTAAGTGCCTAGATATTACCAGTTTTGTTGCCCGACCTATTATCCTATCTCAGTAAATTGAGAAAGTGATTATTTTTTATTTGAAATCTCTTGAACATCTTCTCTGTCTAAAAAACAAAAGACTTTAGTGTTTCAATGCTCATGCTTTACAACTACAAAAATTATTTCCATCATGTAAAACAAAAATTTATTATAGAAAGTTTCCTCTGCAAAAAGGAGTTATACTAGAAGTAGCTTTCTTAGAACGATGTTGAAATCACCTTTAAATGCTTGCACAAAGTTCAGCTAACATTAACTGTTAACTTTAGGTATGGCCTAGACTAATATACTAGACTATAATCCTAGGTCTGCAGGAAATTTACAAATAGCTGTAGTCTAAATTAGAAAGCCCAAGTTAGGCCCAACTAATAATGGTTCAAAATGCCTTGGCTTAACGTTTATTAGTATGGGAAGAATCATTCGGCCCTTTATGGATGGTAGGCTTGGACCTAAGCAAAGCTTATTGGTGGTCTAACTTACGCTTGGGCATAATCAGTAATATGACTATTGTCCTAGCTGCTGTCCTATTTAATAATATTTTTGTCTTGTATAACTAGTCTGTATAACTTAAGCCTACTATAAATAATCTATACGCTTTAACTTACAATAGGTCCCTGAGTTAGGATACCAAGTATGCCTAGCATGAATATAACGGTAATATAGCCTAGCCTATGACAATTCAATGTGATACTAGTGTTAGTGTTAGCAGTGCAATGACCGAAGAAAGTTGTCGACCAGACTATACCTGTTTTCACCCCCGAAGATCACTTAAATATACATGGTCACCCTATGATTTCATAATAAACACAAAAAAATATACTCCAAGAACATTATATTTTCGATGAAGTTTGTTCTTGCAATTGTTTTCTACTCACCTATTCAGCTGTCAGAAATATATCCGTCGTCCAGTGATGCAGTTGCAATATTGATAGATGGTGTAGATGTTTTCATCTAGACTTACAAAACCAGCCGTTCCAAATGAAACGAGTGATATTAACAGAAGGCAGGGTATGAAAAGTGAACACATTCCAAAAAAGACAGTGAAGCTGGGATGAAGTAAGTTCATACTTGATATGCAGATCCCCCTTACTCAGTACAAGAATGCACTTGAAATCAGTGAAGGTCGACGGTCATTTGAGGTCAACATTTGTCAAATGTTCTCATATCAAATTTGTCAAGGAATCACAAAGTCTGTTGTCTTTCTATTTGTTCTACCTCTCCTCTTCCCCCTGTTGGTTTCTTTATTCTCTATATCCATTGTCAACTATTCCTCTTATATCAATCTCTTTTTTGTTCAACCTGTCTGTGTTCTGTGTTTGTATTTGTCCCTTGTAGTTTCTGTTACTTGTCATTCAGCCTCTGAAGAAGATCCTGCTAGGATCGAAACGTCAAGCCCACTTAATTTTACACATTCTCATACACGGGCCCTTTAGTGGATAAGCAGTTTGCTAACAGTTT
>KN882540.1:76499-89178 GCA_000934455.1 Apostichopus parvimensis
AAAAACAAGGAAATTAATCATTTGTTAGAAAAATCAAGCATAGGGTTTAAAAAGGGAAAGAATAGTTTATGTAATGATTTAAGAAAACAAATTAGACAAAACTAGCAGATTTGTAGATAAGTGAGGTTTTTTTTTAACAGAAATATAGTAGTAATATTGCAATGAAATTAATTTGTACCGAAACATAAATTTACAGGCTGAAGGTTCCTTTGAATTATTGATTAATGTTACTACTGCAAACTTGTCAACAATCATCTATTATCAGGATGAATGAAATTCATTTCATATTTCCTCTTACGGCATAAATATTCTGTTTCGTCGCTGCCATCTTGACAGTCATTTGAGCCATCGCACATCAGGTCTTGTGAAATGCATTTTCCGTTTCCACAGCTAAATTCTTCCTCGGTACAATCGGGATAGGCTGTGAATGCAAAAAGAAAATGAACTTCACATAAATATAGCCATGCTTACTTTGTGAGTACACATATCTCCCTTTTATGTTGCAATATTTACATGTATGTTAGCACTTAGTTGTGACAGTGAGATCAATACACAGGATTTCAATGAAGGGGGAAGGGGAGGGACTGGGGTGGAGGGGATGTAACTTTCTGTTGACTAATGTAGATAAGGGCAGGTACCTTCATGGAAGGGCATCCTAGGGCTGTAGAAGTGATTTGATTCTTCCCGACTGAACATTTAATGAACACCCCCTTCTTCTCTCCCCTCCCCCAATCTCACTCAACTTTACAAACTACACTGATTAGTGATTTCCACTTTGCTGACATGCTAAGTTCGTTTGTATTGGTTTTAATGTTTTTAACTGAATTGCTCTTTCTTTCGTTTTGCTGGAGAGAACAAATAATACGATACATTAATATGACAAATCTCATATTGCAGCGACCCACATATACATATGTACTTACATATGCAAACAGAACGACACAGACACCATCACTAACCACTGATGACGATGACAATGATACTTATTATAAGTCCGATGAGGGTAGCACATGTGTAAGTGAGTTTTTAAGACGCTTTGAAAATTGTCTATGGTAGGGGCATTCGTAATGTGGGTGGGAGGAATGTTCCAGAGTTTGCGGCCCGCAGATTGAAAAGAACGCTCACCATATGATAAATATATCGTCTACTCAACTTATGATTTGTAGTCACTATTAGCAATAAAAATAAAAATAAAAATGAAAGTTTATGTGTTTTATGTACTGCACTTCTACGTTTCATCCGTTCTTTGTCCGTTAATGATCCGGTGAGCAATAGCAATAACCAGAGACAAACGGAGAAATACAGTATGAAAAACGCATACAGAACGAACAAAACGCATGAGAAACTGATAAAACGGAAGCTTGACGGATTAGTAACGAATGAATAACGGAGACATTTTTCGGAGGTTGTCCGTTCTAAGTTTTGTGCATGTTCAAAATCGACGCTGGACAAACCGGACCTTCCCGTTAATGAAACGTAGACGGACGGAGGAGAATTGCAGACTAAACGGATACTAACGTACATCAACGGAGTGCCATTTTTTGTCTTCGTTCCCTCTCTGTTATTGCAATCCGGTGAGATGTGACAGGGCCTTAAGCAGGCCACACAATGCCAGACTGGCTACACGACTCAACTCGACTACCATAACCTAGTTTATGATGGTTGTTCAATGACCTCATAGTCTAACAACTGACCAGCCCTGCACACCAAACGACTGATAATTAAGTGCACACTATGAATTCTATCTGTTAACGACCAGTGCTCTTTTAGATCACATGCGTACTGTGATTGGGTAATGCATTTGTTATTACAGGACAGTTTTTGATGTAAACTGCAGCAAACTGCCTACTACCATTCCAGAAAACACTTCCTGATCAGTGGTAGTCTTAAGCCGTTGCAGACTGCCCTACTATACACAATTTTCCACTTAGAAGTGTTGGAGTTAAGTCGGATCGGGCATGATCAGTCAGGCAGTGTGCCACAGGCTTTAGAATCTTCATCAAGTAATACTCACAACACATGCTGCCTTCATCACCCCCTTCGGGGCAATCATCTTCATGATTACATCGTAAATCAAAGTCTATGCAGGTACCACCTACACATGGAATTTGATCCTCAGGACAGGTGTTATCAGCTGAGAATTAAAAAAAAATAACAAAATATAAAAAGTATACTCCCCATTTTGTAAAATTATTGTTTTTTTTTATCCTTTCACATTAATGATTGGCTGCCTGAAGCTTTGTCTCTACACGCTGTTGTCTCAAACTGTCATGAGCGTCGTTTTTATGTATGTCGGCACAATACCACTGTTTGTTGTTATTATTATTTGTTTTTATTTTAAGTTCATCCAAAGGAAATCTTACAACCGTTGTAAAACCTTCCACCTTGGAACCTTTAAAGTAGTTTCATCTCCCTGCTGAAATCAATATGTAAAAGGCAACATTTATCAACTCACAACAGAATAATTCATCTGAGTCATCCTGACAGTCGGCTATTCCATCGCATTCCCAAAAAAAGAAAATACATGCGGGTGTTCCACTTTTGCATTCAAATTCAAAAAATGAACATTGAATTTCGCCTAAAGGGAAATAAAAACAAAAATAATGAAAAAAGATGTTGATTATATAAAGTAATCATTTCTCATTACTATAAATTACCAACATTAGTCTATTTCTTCCACTGATGGTTGCATATAAATGGTTTGTGCTTCATCGTATGGAAACTTTTAGGTGTCATCAAAATGTACAAATTTAGTAACCATTTCCTACAAAATAAGCTGACAAAAATGGTTATTTAGCAAATGTCATTAATTTAACAACTTCATCGAGATGATATGATGATCACTTCAATCTCGTCGGTTCAACACATTTGCAACAAATGTTTGATTACATTCGCATCAGATTGTCATAATTTCCAAAATTTTTGAGCAAAATGATGAATTGCAGCAAAATTGCAGAGAAACGATTTCCATATTATCATCAATAAAAACTTAATTGGTTAGTCGTACATATTTCCTTTCAAACCATCTTCTTGGTTTCATATTCGATGTTTCATTGGCATCAACTGTGATTAGACACTATTTCAAAAGTAGGATGTTGAGGGGTTGCAGCATCCTGCAGCCAGGCTGCGTAGGATGAAATCTTTTACGCTGTGCAGTTTCATACAATTGGAACTGCTGGTCTCCGAAATATTCTCTTTTGTTTTATATTGATTCATCCTTGCTGCAGGGGATTTTGCTGCTGCTGCAGCTTATCTTTTGACACAGTGCCTTACCCAACTGTAGTGTACTGAAATTCACTGTAAAAGATTAAAGAATTCCCAAGTTTGCTGTAATTTAACAGTGACAAATCTATAGATCATATGCATTGTAAATCTGTAACTAAGCAAATGTTTCATTTGGTTGTTTGTAAATGTATAGTGAGCTGAAAGGACATTTTTTGCCAGATGAGTCAATTAAACAAACAATGGGGTAACATTTTACAGATTATTCTTGGCCTCAGCAGCTGCAAGAAGGCACCATTAAGTTTGCTAGAAAGAATCATCCAGCACATTGCAGCATGAAGATGTTGAAAAAATTATGCCAAACTTAAACCCTATTTGGGTTCTCTGTTTCTCTTTTTATTTCTTAGTGAACTTCATAGTTGATGGAGGGACCCTCCAATCCCCTCAGCTTGGCTGGTGGTGGGTGTAATCTTCCAACCTCCTAAAACAATTAGGACTACAGAGTAAAACCCCACATGGTGGACAGTGTAGAAGGACTTCTTTAGAGCTGATATGCAAAGATCAGCGCTGTGCAAACTTTTAGCCTACAATCCTGGATCTTCCATGAGGGGTGAGCAGTGACCCTCCAGATCCCACCCCTCAGTGTCATTGAGCACAGAATGCATGAAAACTAACTATAGGCTCCGGACACATCCACTTTGGATTCACACTCCATAGATTGTAGACAGTCCACCTAGATAAACAGCTGCATCATAGTATGAACAATGGAAGAACAAACTTATATATTTATTAAAGTGAATCTGCCGTACCACATTCTTCTTCATCAGAGTCATCAGAACAATCGGAAAAGCCATCACAGATCCAGAAGTCTGGGATGCAATTTCCATTACCACATGTAAACTGACTTGATGAACACGTCACATCTGTCGGAAAAAATGATATGTTTACTATTTATAGCCAAACACATAAGCCTTGTTCATACCTGGTATTAGCAAGTGGGATCTAATACCACAGGGAACATCAATGTGGTTATGTGAACACCCATACTCAGGATCAGACTCTGCAATCCTGAACCCCCCCTCCAAACTTTAACGAAGGATTCTGATCCTGTGAGATCAAGATAGTAGTGTTAGGCTTGCAGGATTACCTGAACTAAGATCTCCAGTTACTTGCCCTTGTCACTTCTTCATAATTACAGACTGGTGTCATTGCACTATAAGTACTCAGGCCTCAAATTTCATAATTTTTAGGGCAAGGCCCATTGGCCTTGAATGGGGCAAATTTTTAAAGGGCACCAAGGCCATGAGGTAAGGCACCAATGCCAACTTGCATCTTAACGAAGGGCAACAAGGCCATAAAGAATACACATCATGAAACAATTTCTGTCCCAGGTCCTGGCGGCTGTTTTAATGAAGCAGAACAGCTAGTAGAAGGTGGTCTCTCTCACTTTGCTTTCCTTTTTGTCAATAGATTTATTTAACCCCTACTCTTATTCGAATCCTTCCTCACCCTTAGCAAAATCAACCATCGTTATGGTAACTCAACTCATAAATTTATGGACAGACTCTGATTATGGGGGTATCTCATGTAAACTGTAAACCCTTATCAGTTTACTGGAGTTGTCCTCAACCCATGCCAACACTAATTGAACAGAATAATATTCAACCAAAAATGCCTTTTTGAGTTTGATGGGTTGTTATAGGGGTGGTTAGGCTCATAGGGTTAATGCTGAAAATGTAACTAACAACAGCTAGTTCTTTTAAACTTGTTTATTGATGCTGACAAATTATTTAAAAAACAGCAAGTTAAGTCCAACCGACACGCTATGTGAGTTTGATCATAGAGCATGTGATGTACGTGTTCGGTTATTTTCCCGTTCTTTTTACACACGAAACACTCCCTGTAGGGTAGGAATTAAGATTTGGCTCTGGGGGCTATTTTGGAACATGAAAAGTTAAAAAACGCCCCTCTTAATGTATTTACTAGGGCTTTTTTAAGGTTTACCCTCTTCCTAGTGCTGCGACCGTATAGCAAATTCATTTTAAGATTAATCGCAAAAATTTGCGATCGTACAGCAAATAACGTCAAGCTACCGAATATATGACGAAAAACCAATAACCCATCAACTGAAATAGAAAACACAGGTTTAATTCCGCTGAAGGTGCCCTTTCCTTGAATCATGTATTTTTTCGTGTGTGGATAAAATCACTCACCACCAATTACGAAATTATTATACCGCTGAAAAGTAATCGAAGTTAAAACCTTCAATCCATCGCCACAGCAACGGTGTACTTAAAATACAACAATCCCTCTTTAAGACATAGCACATATTTTCCAAACAACTGCCAATTTCCAGCAAATTGAAAGTTTTTAACAAAGCTACGAAGTTTTTTTTGCAAACCGATGGTTAGGCTACATTTCCCATTGACTTAGTGTGGTTGTTAGGCTAACATGTGGTCGAAGGTTGCAGTATTTCATGGATATTTTAGTTCTACAGTAGCTATTACTGCGTCACAAAATCAGCAAATAAAGAGATGCTTAGGCTAGATTTCAGTTGACTACGTGTGGTGTTCGGCTACCATGTGCGGGACGATAGCGCTGCACAGCAAGGAAAGTATGTAAACAAAGCTACGCAAAGTTTTTTTTTTTTGGCAAACCGATGGTTAGGCTACATTTCCCATTGACTTAGTGTGGTTGTTAGGCTAACATGTGGTTGAAGATTGCAGTTTTTCATGGATATTTTTATTTGCGACACAACTTGAGCAAATAAACAGATGGCAAATTAAGTTAGATTTCCATGTTGACTTAGTGTAAAGTTAGGATACCATCGTCGGAGATTTGCAGGGATTTTAGGTTATTGTCGCTGGTACTGAAATTACTTAGTGGAGGCCGCAATTTGCCAGTAACTGTATGGAAAGTTCCCGGTGATTGTGTGCAACCCTCCCGCACTGCTTCAAATTTTATGCGGGATTGTGAGAACTGTTTGTGCGATTCGCGTTGCTACTGCAAACCCTAGCTAAAGCAAAAGCATGTCACAATTAATTTTACACAGACACCTGATATTACGAGGATGATTTTCTTATATTTCTCTTTTCTTTTTCGCCCTCGAAATTGTGCTTTAGGAAGATTTTTTTAGCACTTGCGAGGGCGAATCGCCCATGGCCCCCGCTTATTTCCTATAGGCACCAAGGCCAGTTGGAAGGGCACCGTCAACCATGGCCGCCGTGAAATTTGAGGCCTGAGTACTATTAAAATAATTAGTATAATTAACCACAACTTCTCAAAAGAACCAAGATTTCTTCCATTCCTTTCCACAGAATTTGTTTGAAAACAAATAAATCATAACAATCAACCGCAAAGTACAGAGTTAACAACACTCCCATTACAAAGATTTTCATGCTGAAAGTAGTCTGTGATGCATTTCCAACTTTCCTGTGATATTGGCTAATAGTCCCTTACCATTGTCTGCAAATATTCTTGCATGTATCATGCTCAATGAAACAAATATATTGTTTAAATGCACTACTTGTAGCTTTACTGTCCCGTTTAGAAATAGCAGTTTTTTACTATATAGGCTATCATATGAGTGCACTCAAATATCTAGTATTAGGTGTTGTTAACACATTGATCGTAATATAGTAGTGGTATGGTAGGAAGTTGTTTAACCTAACAGATGCATGCATATAAGGGCTGCATAGCCTAATGTTAGGCCTAGCTATCCAGACTCAAGCACTGGTGCATGGTGTGCGCCGATCGTAGTGGACAATGTCTTCTAGCAGAAAACCTTTCTCTTGTTGCAATTTACTTTCATATTGCAAAAAGAACAGTGAATAGAAACCAAAGTAAACACATGATGGACGGAAGATTTACCTGTTTTTCCAGTATTTGAAATTCAATTTTTTTTTCTCGGTTTTCTTAAAATAAAATATAGTTCCAAAATTCTGTCGTCAAAAACTGGTTTCGATACTAAAACCAGACCTGTTTCATGTGCAAACTTACTAACAGAATTGATTAAATGAGTACCTATGCAAAGAGGGCTGAAGGTCAAACAAACATCACTTTTGCATAATAAGACATATTCTGACTGTAAACTGCAATTGACCTGAAACGACCCTTGGCCTCCATGAAAAACAATAGCGATCATCTGCTTACCAAGGCCTACCAACATACCAAGTTTAAAGTTCAGGCAACTTTTACTTCTTGAGATATCGTGTCTACAATGTTTTCTTGAGATAAGGTGTTTCCAATGTTTTCAGCTTTTGACCTCTGGTGACCTCAAACGACCTTTGACCTCCATGAGAAAAAATATTGGAACATTCGATCACCAAGGGCTACCAACAATCCAAGTTTAAAGTTCAAGCAACTTTTATTTCTAGAGATATTGTGATTTACAAATTTTTCAGCCTTTGATCTCTGGTGTCCTACAATGACCTTTGACCTCCATGGAAAAATATAGAGAAAATACAATCACTAAGGGCTACCATTATATTAAGTTTAAAGTTCAAGCAATTTTTAGTTCTTGGGATATCGTGTTTACAAGGTTTTCAGCCTTTGACCCGTTGACCTCAAATGACCTTTGATCTCCATGTAAAACAAGAGGGATTCATCTGCTTACCAAAGGCTACCAACATACTAAGTTTAAAGTTTAAGCAGCTTTGGTTCACGAGATATCATGTTTACAAGCCAAGGAGTCACATACACCAATACACACGCCCACAGATGCCACCACAGATGCCATCACGTGATGGTACCATCGCATAGATTCCTTCGGCCTTTGGCAAGGAACCAAAAATAACAACTTCTCAAAAGAACCAAGAATTTTCCATTCCTTTTCACAGATGATTGAATTTGATTGAAAACAAATAAATCATAACAATCAACCGCTAAGTACAGAGATAACAACACTCCCATTACAAAGATTTTCATGCTGAAAGTAGTCAGTGATGCATTTCCAAATTTCCTGTGATTTGATTGGCTAAGATTCCCTTACCATTGTCTGCAAACATTCTTGCATCTATAGTGCTCAATGAACACAAGTATGTTGTTTAATTACATGCAAATACTTGTAACGTTACTGTCCCCAGTTTAGAGATAGCAAAGTTTGTACGATAGGCTATCATATGTGTGCACTCAAATATTAAGCGTTAGGTATTGTTGACACATATATCGTAGTAGTATGGTAGGAAAGTTGTAGTTGAATTTGTTTCTAAGAATATCATAAATTTGATCACAGAATGTTATCATAAACTTGCATAAATTTTTGCGGTCCCTTTGACAATGTCCCTCAGTTAAATTTTTTGAGATTGTAAACTATTTACTTCATCAAAAGTAGCCATTGGTGCTGGAGTTTTTACTTGAAATTGCACAAAATGTTATTTTCATTATACATACTGTAATGGGAAAGGGGTCGTACTTGGCTTGGGTTGGGCCGACTTGCCTATCGTGGTTGGGGAAAAGGAAAAATTTGTTCAACTTTGAATAACACTTAAGAAGAAAATTGCATTCTGTAACTGTTAATGAATGACTTAGGACAGGGGCTCATAAATGTTGTGAGCAAGTACTACGCCTTTTAGGGTCGTGTTTTTGTGTCGTCGAGATCTATGCGTAATACTTTCTACTGTACATCATTTCAGTATTGTATTGTTATTCCTGCATTTTCTTTCTAGCCACTCGTTTTTTACATTGTTTTCAAACATTCACAGCTTATTCATAGCCCATAACATTTTCATAGACACTATGTATACCCCGTACCGAAGTGTGCACTGCATGATGCCTTGGCCAGTATAAATGGTAAATAGTCTTCAGCAAAATTTCCCACTTCATAATTTGACAGAAAGTTTTGCTGTTGTATACAATTTACAGCTGTCATCATTTGATTGTTTTTTGTGCATATTATAGAACTATCACTATTGGCATCCCTTGCACACAAGCCAATGTTTTGTCAGGGGTCATTTTAACAAAGTATTGCGCAATCCTGTAGAGGTATTTTAATGTGCATGTTTTTTTGAGCAGATACAAACATTTTTAAGACGTTGAATCTCACGGACGCAACTCTTAAAATCCTGGTAACAATACTGCAGCTGATGGGTATTTATTCAGGCCGTAGCCTGCTTGGGGGGGGGGGGTACACACATAAAATCAATGTTCTGTAGGAGCTCTTTAATCTTGTAACTTATGCACAGCAATGGCATTGTAGCAGTGATACAACAGCTGTTGGGCGGGCCATCAGTCTCAAATCATGGGAGATCGACTTATACCGATTTAAATCGACATATACCAATATCCTTCGACTTATACCAGTTTCCAGCAGCTCAAATTGACTTCTACCGATTTAAATCGACATATACCAGTTTAATTCTACATATCATCGATTTAAATCGACATATACCAGTTTAATTCGACATATCATCGATTTAAATCGACATACACCAATTTAAATCGATGATAAGTAAAATAAATCGGTATATGAAAATTTAACTCGACATATACCAGTCTAAATCGATGATATGTCGAATTAAATCGGTATATGTCAATTTAAATTGACATATACCAATTTAATTCGACTTATACCAGTTTAAATCGACATATACCGATTTAAATCGACATATATCAATTTATATCGATGATATGTAAAATAAATCGATGATATGTCAATTTAAATCGACATCTACCAGTTGAAATCGATGATATGTTGAGTTAAATCGGTAGAAGTCAATTTCTGTGGACTTATACCAGTTTCTAGCAACTCAAATTGACATATACCTAGATTTAAATCGACATCATCGATTTAGCTCATTAACATATTCCAAATCCCGCTATAGCCCTGTTATTCATTTATCACTGTCAAGTACTGCTACACAACTTGGTGCTACTCCATAGAATTTCTATGTGCTACTCCTATCTTCATCACATACCAGGCAAATTTCAAAGTTACCCTGTAATTATCATGCAGTGTGTAGTCATGTAGTGTGGCATAAACAGACTCAGCCATCATAAAAAGGTGTAAAGTTTACACCTCCATATGGATATGGAATTATGTTTATCTCTTACACTGCAGTTCACGTTATGTTGTTCCATGGAGTACTGTTTCATTACCCACATCTGTTTGTAACTGCAAGGACAAGATTTAGAACAAACCATCCTTGGTAGCCCAGGTTGTAGCTGTAAAAATTTGTAGGAGACATGCAGATATTGTGTATGTTCCAATACTCCTTACTACAGCATTTGTTTGTAGGGCAGCATATGGCGGTATCATGAACCAAATGATTTCATTCGTAAAACGGGGTTTCCTAACAAGAAATATATGACCAATTCCAAAAATGGGCAAACTAACCAATGTGAAAGATTCTTGACTGTGACTTAAATCTTTAAAGTTGAATCATAAATCTGAAACAAAAAGTGATTGTCCTTTAAACTTCATTTTATGATAGAGAAAAACTGTGAAAGTTCATATTTCTTTACGAAAACACTATTAAGGTGGCGACTCCCATGTTCCATTCATTCAGCTAGTAGTGAAATTATTCCCAATGCAATGATATACAATAATGAAAACAAAATTATATGTATCTAACCACCACAATCAGCTTCATCCTCTGCATCAGGGCAATCCGCAAAACCGTCGCACTCCCAATATGCTGCAATACAGTAGCCAGCGTTACATCGGAAACAGCCTGTAAGTGATCAAAAGAAACTTGTGAGAAACTTATATATGAATATTCATCATTATAATATTATGAATAAACATCATGCACCTGTTTTGACCAGCCAGTTGGGACAATTTCCTTATGCTAAAGGTGGCATACTCTTATTAGAGTCTATATCAATATGCCCTGATGTTCTCCTTCAGGAAAAGTGCCTAAATGCAGTAGAAACAAAACATCTTTTTTGATCTGTTATCAATCAGGATCTGGATTCTTGTGGCGTGCATGTTCTTCTACAAAAATTGTTTACACTGAGTGAAGAGGTTTGTTTACAAGTGACGAAAACATCGGGCTCGGATAGCAACAAAATCAATATGGTCATGATCAGGGTTGTCACCAGACCATTTTTAGAGCCGGGTAATTTGTGACAGTGATCCGCGTCCTGGGGGAGGGGTAAAAGATGGTGCCTACATGCAAAATGGTGGCATTTAGAAAGGGTTTTGATCCTCAAAAAATTCTCCTGAGATATATACCTTTGTTTTTTCATGTGGATCACTGAATTTTCCTGGGATCTTTTTTGGTATTTTTTGTATTTAGAGCCCCTCATCACTCACCCCAGTGTTAATGTGATTTCCATGCTAAAGTACTGTACAACATTCCCAGTACGCATCACACTGGCGGTCCGCTGGCGTAAAAACGCTGGCGGTAAAACGCTGGAGGTCCGCCAACGGACCGATAGACATTGCTGCTTGGAAAAAGCCAGCAAAATGCCGACAGCGGACCAACAGCGTATCGACGTCGTAAACAAGCCGGCGGTTACGCGCTGGAGGTCCGCCAACGGACCGATAGACATTTTTGCTTGGATATACCTAGCAGAATTCCGACAGCAGACCGACAGCGTATAACGCCGTAGAAAATTTCCCACAAATAGTATGTTATGAAAGTCATTAAGCAATTTACACAAGCACACATACACATTGACCGTCGGGTCTGTCCAAAATCTTACGTCTCTATATGAAAGTTTAGTTAAGGATGAGTTTCTATTAAACTATTTTACCTGTGCTTTTTGTATATATTTGTTCCTGTGGAGAGAAAAATTAAGAATACTTGGATTTTGTGTACTATATGCCAGGTTTAGGTGCGGCTGGGCTAATACGTAATTAGGCAACCGCTGGTGGTCCGCTAACGGACCGATAGATATTATATACAGCTGGCTTGTAAGTCCAGCGGAATGCTGACACCGCCGGAGGAAATATTGAATAGCTTTTGTGCAGAATTGGCGGGAAATTACCTTACCACACTGGCACAAACAGAATAATATTATTCCTAAAACCTAGTTCTCCAATAACTATAAGGTAATTAAAGATTGAGCTAACTCAAAGTAGTTAAATTCTTTGCTTACCATCCAATGTAATATATATTATCATACACTACATAATATTTGAAGGAAATTTTTTTTTTTACTTATCGAACGAGTCTGACGGATACCGCATGAAAAAATGTTGGCAAGCATTTGGGCAAAATGGGCGGGTAATACCCTTAACCACAGGAACACTTACAGAATAATATTTTCAACAAATTCAAATTCTGAAATAAATATTAAACACTAACGTAATAAGCGATTTCTAAATATTTTAATAAATTTCAACTATCCAAAAAAGTATTTATTTTACAATATTTCAGCGTAGTTGAGATAAAACAGTTCAGAAAACATTTTTCACAGATCGAACGAGTCTAGTATAACTGGCATCCAATCGCTAAACCGCAATGCTCAGTGTCCTCAGATATAGCAGCTATTTTGAAAAGCGGTCGCTTTC
>KN882540.1:120233-132284 GCA_000934455.1 Apostichopus parvimensis
AGTCTTTTCACTTGGCAAACAATGAAGGCTGGGTGTAAACAAAGCTAAAACTAAGCTATAGCTAAGCTTAGAGAATCCCAAGGGATACAAATTATATAGTGGCTAATTGCAAACCCTGTCAATGTGATGGATAAACACCTTGTATCAAACCATCTGTTTTCATGAATATTCAAATGAATAATGAGGTAGGTCACCCAGTTGGGTCAATTTTTCTTCTATAGCGGACTGTCTTGTCATGCTCCAAGGCACTTGTACAAACAGTATGAACATCCTGTATCTATCACATCACTATAAGGAACTGTTTGTACTACCAGTACCAGTACTTTGAAGTATGAAATGAGAGGACAGTATAGAGTGGTATTAGCGTTAGATCATATACAGATTAAAAACTGTTCATACACTCAGTATCAGTGCTTTGAAGCATAATATAGGAAGACAGTGTAGAGTGGTATGAGCTTTACAAAATGTCTCAACTGGCTGGATATGGGTGTGTAACTGAGGTGATGCACTTACCCGATCACTAATGACAGTTTTCAAATGAAAGAGTTGCTACCCCCCCCCCCCCCCCTCTCATTTACAAAACTAAAATAGATACAATAACAATCCAACATTATCGGTAAAAGAAAGAGAATTGTGAAGAAGCATAACTAATACCTGGAGCCAAACACATAGAGCTCTCCAACAACTGATATCCTTCAGTGCATCGGCACCGGTAACTTCCCTTTATATTATCACAAATTTGGAAACAGGGATCATTCTCAAGACATTCATTGGTATCTGAAAGTAAAATTGAAAATATGGTTTGGTACAGTGTTTCCTCTAAGAAATTTCCCATTGAGTCAAAATGGCTAATATCTGAATATTTGACTCACCCCGTCCTGGGGGAGGGGTCTAAGGGGAGGGGTAAATTTCCGGGAAAATTATTATATTGAACCCAAAACACAATCGGTCAATGTTTTCGTGACATATTCACGATGTTACATTTTGCCGACAGCATTAGTACCAGGGGACTAGCCAGGATTTTCAAAGTTGTAGGCACGACTATCTGAGTGGAGCGCCACCATCGGTTGGCGCGGAGCGTACAAGAAAATTTTTGGTTTTACATACCCCCCAGATGGCCGGAAACGGCCCTTCCCGAGTGTTCATTTTGGTTCCCTGGGCTCTTGGTAACTTGAGACACCTCATTCAATATCACTTTTAAACGAGTTAAAAAAGTACTTAATTCAATACTAAATAATGTATTTAAAATTAGCAAGGTACAGAGTAAGCCAGTAACAACAGGCAACAAAGTGCTGCAGCTCTATAAAGTCTGTTAATCAACGATAGGCTTATTTGACTGTGGAATGTTTCTCAACTGAAATATTATCTACGTAAATGGGTTCTTAACTAGATGTTAAACAACTGACAAGATCGGATCCTAGTCTTTTTCGGCAGGTAGAGTGTTGTTTAAAATGGCATGCGATAGAAATGACAGCCTAGATGACAGAATAATAGGTCACCTAATTTAGCCATACTCTTGCTACGTTCATTTCTATAGTTTTTCCTGTCTAGACTCTAAAACTCGTCCAGCAAGCTTATGGATTTGAGTCATGGGTGTTTTAAAAAAAAAGAAAACTTGGCCAAAAAAGTGTAGGCCCGGGCCTACAGTGCTACATACTGGCTACACCTCTGTGTACTAAACATCGGCCAATCCAATGTCTGATTTTAAATTGAGGCATGAAACCCTGAGCTTTATTTAAACGATGATTGCTAAATAATAATAAATTAGTTCGTTGCATATTACGCTTTATTTTTACAAGCTAAATTTGGCTCAAATATAGTGCACCACTTGCAATGCAGGGTAGGAATTTAGATTTGGCTCTGGGGGGCTATTTTGGGAAATTAAAAGTTAAAAACGGCCCCCTTGATGTATTTACGAGGGCTTTTTTAAGGTTTAAGCGGGCGCTTTTCCAAAGTTCAATATGCTGTTTACGGAAAAGTTTGTAAGCATTCATCAGGATCAAGTAAGCACAATTACCCTCTTCCTAGTAAGCTGCGACCGTATAGTAAATTCATTGAAAGTTTAATTGCCAAAATTTGCAATCGTTTAGCAAATAACGTCAATCCACCGAAGATATGACGAAAAACAAAAACCCATCAACTGAAATAGAAAACACAGGTTACTTCTACTGACGGGGGCCTTCACTTTAATCAGGTGCGTATCCAGGGGGGGCGTTGGGGGCGCGCGCCCCCCGGGTAAGAAAAAGAGGAGAGAAAAAGGAGAAGAAAGAAGGGAAAAGGGAAAAAAGAGGGGGAAAAGAGGAGGAAGGAAAGGAAGGAGGGGAAAAGAAAAAGAAGAGAGAAAAAGAAGAAAAGGACGCACCCACCACTTCTTGAGCTTGTTCCCATCTGCATGAAAACGCGCGCCCACAACCCTACGTCCCACCCCTCTAATCGCTTCCCGATGAGTTACGAAACTTAATTAATGACCTTCGCCCGTAGTACCAAGATCTCTTGAAAAAATCCGGCAACACACCACTTCATCGATAACAAGTGATCGGGTTGTGTATTAGTGACGTCAGAGGTCGTGCACTGGCCTACATGGAGTGTGACCACTCCCGACTTTCCCAAATCCCAAGGGCACTGTACTGTATGGATATCTAGCAATATCTATAGCAATATCTAGGGATGAATATCCCAAGATCTTCCCTAAACTGAAGGCAGATAGAGAATCGAAGCCTTCAGCGCAGTGACGGACTAGCATGTTGTCACAAAATGCTTGAAAAACTTAATAAAATCCAGTCTAAACTTAAGTGCTAAAACTTTTATCTAAAACTTTAGTCTAAAATCCAGTCTAAAACTTTAGTCTATTTTTGTTTACGTTTTAAACTCAGTTTCATCAAGTGTTGCTTGTGGAAAAATTTTTTTTTTTTTGAAGGATTACTGTAACCTACAAAATTGAGAAATATCGCACCATTTTGCATCTAGGCATTCCTTAACTTCAAAAAAAATCTCAGGGTGGGGTGAAATCCATCCCCTTAGACCCCTCCCTCAGGACGGCGAACACTATGTAAGTAACATATCAATGAATAATGGGCCGGTCTAGGTGAAAAATGCCCGGGCCGGTTTTAAGACCCAGTCCGCCCTGCTTCAGTGTGTAATGAACTTGAAACTGTGCGTCTTTCGAAATGAAAAGAATGTGGGGCGTAACTCCTATGGGCTCGGACCGTGCTGAGCCGGTGGCCCCGACCAAAACTTGGGCCCGCTATACTGATGCACAGAAAAAGGGTACCTCTTTGGATAGGAAGGGCCCGTTTTACTGGGAAAGAAAAACTCATGCAAGACTGAACAAGACAATAAACATATTTTCACGGGATACGGAATACGGACATCATGATCATGGGCTCATTGGGTATTAATGTCTGTATCGAGCTAGTTGTGTTATTTATTATTATAATGAAAACAAAGTATAAAATTTGAAACCCAATTCCAGCCAATGTTGTACTGAGCCTATGCTTAGGTTTGATTACTGTATTTGTACAGTAGCATCCATTTTACTCCATACAGTAGGGGGGCACTTGCTCACCCCACCCCTGGAAAATTAAAAAAAAAGTTAAAGCATTAGTTTGACATTTCAATGATTTCCCCCAACCAACAGTTCTCTAGTTTATGTTCATTGCAAATACGGACCCATAATGCATTACTGAAATTATTGAACGTCAAAATCCTAAGACATGAGATCTCAAAATAACCGATGTGTAAATGCAACTTGAACGGGAAGTGTCATTTCCGACGATCTAGGAGTATTTTTGGGCCAAAAAAATCGTCGTACGCTCCGCGCCAACCGATGGTGGCGCTCCGCTTAGATAGTATCAAGTAGTGTGTTACACCTATATGACCTACTGAACCCCCATTTCTGCGGACGCCATTGCTAGGCTTCCTGATAGGGGGCCCTTTGGGCCAGCAGCCCCCCAGGCTCATCGTTACGCCACTGGTGGAGCATTGCACAATAAACAGATAATAGTTATTTATTTCAGTCTCGTTTCAATTATTCGAAGCAAACTGCAGATATCATTTTTAATTCAATTTTGACCGGTCTGTTAGGGGTTGAAGGAGGTTTTCTAAATTGGTTGTCCATAGATGAAAATTTTTGCAATGTTATGGGTATGTTTTGAAGTGAAATTATGCACGAGAATTGTGAATTTTCAAATTCTGAACAAATAATGGGCTTAAAACCTTGAAAATGGTGCTTACGGGTATTGTGGGCCGCGACGTAGAATCACCTACAAGAAGCAACGTTCCACATGAGATGCGATGAGGTCGAACATGATGTGTGACTAGTGACAATCTTGAAAAAGGTTATGGTTGACAAAAAAACTATTGGGAAATTCTTGGTTTGCAGGCAAGAGTGTACATCTGGTTGGTCATTTCAAGCCCGAGAAGTGCCACTTCCGGTGATCTGGGGGGTGTCAAAACCAGAAAGTTTCTTGTACGCTGCGCGCCAACCGATGGTGGCGCTCCGCTTGGATAGTAATTCGCGCGCCCCGGGTTAAAAAATCCTGGATACGCCCCTGTTAATTATGTATTTTTTCCTGTGTGGATAAAATCACCCACCACCAAATACGAAACCATTAAACCGCTGTAAAGTATTCAAAGTTAAAACCTTCATTCCATCGCCACAGCAACGGTGTACATAAAATACAACAATCCCTCTCTAAGACATAGTACATACCTTCCAAACTACTGCCGATTTCCAGGAATTTTTTTTTTTTGCAAACCGATATGTTAGGCTACATTTCCCATTGACTTAGTGTGGTTGTTAGGCTAACATGTGGCCGAAGGTTGCAGTATTTCATGGATATTTTAGTTCTAGCTAGCTGCGTCACAATTTCAGCGAATAAAGAGATGCTTAGGCTAGATTTTCCGTTGACTACGTGTGGTGTTTGGCTACCTTGCGCGCGACGATAGCAGCAAGGAAAGTATGTAAACAAAGCTACAAAGTATTGTTATTATTATTTTTTTGCAAACCGATGGTTAGGCTACATTTCCCATTGACTAAGTGTGGTTGTTAGGCTAACATGTTGTCAAACATTGCAGTTTTTCTTGGATATTTTTATTTTTTATTTGCGACACAACTTGAGCGAATAAACAGATGGCTAGGTTAGAGTTCCATGTTGACTTAGTTTGAAGTTAGCCTACCATGTGGTCGGAGATTTTTGGGGATTTGAGGTTATTGTCGCTGGTACTGAAATTGCTTAGTGGAGGCCGTAATTTGCCAGTGATTGTGCGCAACCCTTCTGCACTGCTTCAAATTTGATCAAATGTGATGCGGGATTGTGAGAACTGTTTGTGCGATTCGCGCTGCTACTGCAAACCCTAGCTAAAGCAAAAAGCATGTTACAATTAAATTTACACAGATACCTGATATTACGAGGGCGATTTTTTTATATTTCTTTTTCGCCCTCGCAATTGTGCTTTCGGAGGGCTTTTGTAGCACTTGCTAGGGCGAATCACCCGTCGCCCACGCCTATTTCTGACCCTGTTGCAATGTAATGTAAGGTAGGCTATACAGATATTATATTTAGTAGGGCCTACACTGGTATTGCGAACCATCGTAGTGTAGGCAATGCATCAGTGCACGTGCAAGTTACGTTATATGATTTAGCTTTATAGCAATCGAGCTAAATCTACGTGACTGTATAGAAAAAGAGCGCTACGGTAAAGTTAACGATCAATACTTTAACATTTCTGACAATAAATTGGAAACAATTTACAGTAATAATTTCTTCACTTCAAGTTGAAGTTCCGAACACCATGCCTTTTGAAACGATTTTTTTTTCTATTCACACTGTATAAAATTCAGGAGAAAATGAGGCCCTTTTTTTTTTCTCGCTCTGAACGCCAGTGCGTCAAATCGGCAAGCCATTGCGTCAAAATCGCGTCATAGCGGCTTAGCGGAAACACTGGTTTGGTATTAAAGATCATCAGTATTGCCCTCAAAATTAAGCAATTGTTACAGTTGCTTTGTTTCTCTCTTTCAAGATTACTCTTTTTAAAGGTAGTTTCCTGGTGTTTCTGAATATCCAAATTGTAATATAAGACATCAAAGAGTGTCAAAATTATACACAGTCCAATTTCTCAGAGAGGGAAATAACCTTTGAGAGGTTGATAGAAGCTAAATGCTAGATGCAATTGGAGCATGAATGACCATTATCTGACTTTTCTAGCATATTAGGGTCAATACTGATGACCATTAAGACCAAGCAGATTTATACTTCCTGTCAAAATTTCATTATAACTTCTGGGTTCTTTGTCAAGACCACCAAATAAAGACAATGTAAACCGACTCTTTCCTACTACAACTTTAGGTCATAGAAAAAGCGAAACCACACAGAGCAAAAGCTACACAAGATCGTCTTTATTGTCTTACCCCCACCCCCCCCACAAATAATGGTCACTCATGATGAAACTTTCAAAAAGGCAGTTTACCAGTCAATTTCAACAAAAAAATTGATTTACAATTTTATTGCTACAAATTAAAGGAACTACATCATATGTAGGTTATAGACATTATATCATTGTGTTTTTTCTCTTCATATTATCAGAGCGGTGGGCAAACTGTTAGGCCCACAATCCACGATCTTCCTGGTGGACTGGATTAGGCCACGACCCACCAGATGCCACTTCTCAGAATCGATGCCCAGAATGCATTAAAAACTAGAATTAGATTATGGAGTTAATGTTATCAAATCTTTTTTTAAATGATAAATAAAATAAAATAAAAGCCTGATCATCGTCAGAAAGCTTCCTCCAACTGGATAAATTTTTTAGACGTGGAAAATCCAGTGACCCACCGAAACTTTTCTGGATCGTGCCCTATAGTTTGTGGAAGGTGGTATTAAGCTAGAGTAATATTAATGTTATGTATTAACAGGTGAATGTTAGTATCTTGCTATCCAGTATCTGCTAACTCTCTGCACTCACCTTCGCAAGTCCTCAGTCCTGACAGGTGAGGTACTTTGTTAGGTCCGAAGCCGTCTCTACAGGAGCAGATAGAGTAACTACCAGAAGGGACTTCGTTACATTCCTCTATGCAACTTGTGTTACTACATGGGACTCTACCATAGTCTGTGAGGAAAGAAAACCAATTTTTCAAAATTGTTAATCATTTTTCTCTTGGTGATATTTAGCTGGTAGATACATGGATGATCAGATAGTAAAAGATTTTTCTCTTAGAGAGATGACCATTTTCAGGGTTGTGCTTCTGAAACCTATACAAAAGATAACTTGAAGGCTGATATCATGACCTGTTTATCAGCAAAGCAATTTTATATCTACGTTGACTATTAAACAGTGTATTTGTATGGGGGTATGTGCTCTGAGTTAGCAGAACATAACTATTAAATTAGTCCAAATCATAATATCATTGGATAATAACCGTTGAGTGACAAATAATTCTAAGAATATTCCCCCCCCCCCAAAAAAAACTCAAACAAAATTATTGAATTGAAATCACTATAGAATATGCAGGTTTATATTAGTAGTAATTCTAATGTTTTCATTAAATATATAGACTCTTGCAGATTCAAATATCAGAAAATAATGTAACAAGCGTAATTGTTCAATGAGGGTGAGATGTTACTACCATGGTAACACATTAAGCTGCTTTTTAAACATGTGGTTGTCGTGTACCAGCATGTCTTCAAATTGTACAACACACAGAAAGAAAAAGAAGAAGGCTTACGACAAAATTCGTTCTCATCATCCCCACAGTCATTATATCTATCACACACAAATTCATCTGGAATGCATTCGTTGGTGGTCTCACAGTGAAATTGTCCTTCCTCGCAGGTTGTAAGGCCTGAAAAACAAGAACATCGGATTTCAAAGTCACCACACTCAAACACAAGCGTGTACATTAAAGGAGGTAGGCACTGTTTCAAAATGATGAGCTGCAGCAGCTGGAAAATCTCAATGCAGCAAGGCTGAATGAATATCAGACAAATGCAATCATCAGGCAGATCAGCAGTCCATACTGTGTGAAATGGGGGAGCACATAAGATTATGTCTCCTCCCTGTGGCCTGTCTACATTAATGCTTCAGCCATTTCAGCATCATACTTTTGACATGTTTGCTAAGAGTAAATCTATAGCTGTTCCAGATTAGGAATTTTTTGTTAGTTACAGTACTCTCTAATATCAATCTAGTGAAACAAAGACTATCAAATGATAGTCAGAGATCTATACATAAAACATTAAAATAAAAAAAACAAAAAAATACAACATGAAATACAAAATGTACATTAGCAATTGTGGTTTCAGACTGGTACTTCCACAACTGCAGAGAAGTCATTGAATAGGGATAAGCTGACAATATTTAGCTGAAGAAAGTAAGAACAAGTCTTTGTGTCTTGGGTTCTTTAATAGTTGTGGGTTACGGGAAAATGACTTTGAAGGGTACCTACAAAATATGATGATATTAAGAGAAAAATAAATATGTATGGTGCTGTAGATAGGTATGGAGCAACTATCCAGTGATGAGTAACTCTGAAAAGTAACTTTCACAAGTCTTTAGAGCTGTACTTTTTCGAGAATTTAAAGACTATAAAGTCGATGGGAGTATGTTACCCTATAGTAGTGGAAAAATTCTCACATAGAAGGATTGAACAGTGCGGGTTCATTAACATCAGTCTTACCAAAAACCAAATAATAAATAAATAAAATTCTAATTTACTTACAAATGGAATCAGTTTCATCACTCCCATCACCACAGTCAGGGTACCCGTCGCATTTTTCCCACTCAGGAATACACTGACCGTTATCGCACTTGAAAAGGTTGGTGTGATCGCAGTCTAACAAACAAAAGCAGCAAAAAGGTAGCATTGTCTTCTTCACCGCAATGTGTCAAAAATAAAAAAATAAAGCTGCAGCATCCCTCGCAGCAATGATCGAATCGATGTCAAAGAATAGAGATTCTCTCGGTGGACCAGCAGTGCCTTAAATTAGTTTTGTGGAACTGTAGTGCCTATATACAGTGTAGGATTTTCACGGTCGTCCGGTCCTCCGAGACGACTAGAAATTACGTCGGACTACCAAATCTTTCAAAATGTTGTGCTTGGTAGTCCTTCGGACGACCAAAAAAATGAAGGCCTTGAAGAATTATTTAGCCTAATTATATTTCATTAAGAACAAAAGTCAATTTAATTAAATAGTTTCTGAATAACACCCAAACCATACATAAATTATTTAAATACATGCGCGATATATTAACAACATCGACATCAATTTTGGTGGAAATTTGGAAGGACTACCAAGTTTTTTGCAGGATTACCAAATCTTTGAAAATCTTTGAAACTGGTAGTCCTTTGGACAACCTTCTCAAATTCCTGAAAATCCAACACTGATATACTGTGTGAAACTTCACAGCACAGATTATTTCATCCTACGGATGGAGCATATGGCTATAAAGAACATACATGCCAAAATGATTTGATCTAAATGCCACCTCCCTTTTTCATCAAAACTTCTCAAACTTGGTATAATTTTGAACAAACTTACTACCACATAGGCTTTCATCTTCATCACTGTTATCTTTACAATCGTTGTATCCGTCGCAGGTAAATGAGATGGAGATACACAGCGTATTAGCGCAAGTAAATTCTGTCCTCAGGCAGAAATGATCTCCAGGATATCGAGGTGCTGCAAAGATGTAAGAATGTGACTGACCACTGATAAATCCTGAAAAGTCAGATCTTATGAGTTACTGTAATAGTGTGTGTTTCATTATTTCATGAATAGTCAAATATTATTTCATGAATAGTCAACTACTATTTCATGAATAGTCAACTATTATTTCATGAGTAGTCAACTTGTCTGTTAAAGTGTAAAACAATACAAACAAATACCAACGACTGAACATATTGGCCTGTATATTGTTTTTTAAATTATCCTACCATAGATATTAATCATTTATAAAACAATAATAAACATTAATGCTGCAGAGAAACTCAGCTGTCCAAATGCTATCTTATTCCTTTGCAGGCCTCAACAAAAGGTTTTGAAAAATGTCACCACTTGGTGAGTGTAAATAAACTCTTTGCTTCAAATACATTGTAAAATTCACTGGTCACTGATTTCATATAAAGCAATTCCAAATAAAGCAATAATATATTTTATATTTCATATAAAGCAATAAAGCAAGTTGAGGAGGATTGTCACATTTTAACAGTAAAATACCAAAAAAATATACACATTTTAAAAAACTTGATCCAGATGACAATTTTCTGATTAGAACATATTGGAGGCAATACTAATGTATCTGATCTGTAATGTATCATAATGTATAATAATTTATACATTCTTTCACAAGTTTGGATAGGATGTTTGGAGTACAATGCTGGGAATGATATCACGGAAAAGTTTCTGGCAGTGATATGCTTGAAGAGGATGCTAAGAATTAAGAGGTATAAAAATAGGATGTAAAACTAGTGTGTAGCCAGCCTTAATTAGTGGTGTAAATGGGCAAAATCAAATGTGTATCTCCATTTTAAAACGAGTCAGTTTTATTAACACTTGTATAGGTATGAATTTTTTTAACAACATCATACAAGCTCTTACTCTAAGCTCTAACAAGAACTAACTTTTTCTCCCTGTCCCCTTCTCCCTCTAGCTATTAGAAACTGATGCAAGAGGAAGATTTTGGTGGATAATTTAAGAAGAATTTTACCACAATTTAGTTCATCGTCATAATCTACACAATCAGGTACACTGTCGCACAGAAGATCATTAGAAATGCATAATCCTGACGATGAGCATTGGTAATAGTCTTCTTCACAGGTGTGGTCTGAGGAGAGAAGAGGAATTAAAAGGTTAAACTACACAGTCATGGCAGTTTCAGGAGGGGGAGGGGGGGGGGAGGGATGAAGAAAGTTACTTGTCGATCTAGAGTGGGTGGGGGCTCATCATTCACTTTACTGTTATTAAATTTTATAAAATATTAAAAATGATCACTATGATCTTCCCTGCCTATAGCCAATACCACCCGAGTCCCCTGTTTGTGGAGATTGAATATCTACCCGAGTTTGTAATGCTAGTCATACTGAACGCTCCATTGCACAAATTCATGATGAAACACACTGTACTATTTCGTTGGTCAAGCCAAATTTGACTTCACACAGGAGGGTATAGTGCTGCAATAAGAGCACTTGTGATTTAATACAATCATACGGTGGCTGGTCAATGAATTATTTACACACAAGGATGACTCCTGATGGCAGTACTTGGTATATTTTGTGCTCTCAAGTAAACAATTATTAATGCTCGAGTGAATTTGAGGACTGTTTTTCTAAAGACAGACTTGACCGTCATGATGATGATTATAATTAAAAGGATAACAAAGAAAAAATGTATTGAGGTGCTTGAGAGGAAATTTGTAGCATGTTAAGGATTCTGATATCTGAAGGGTACAGAAGCTCTGAGATATCATGCTTGCAAGGTTTCCACACATTTGATATGCAATGACCTTTGAACTCTACTAAAAGCAACATTTTTGATACTCCAGACGAGAAATCCTCCAATAGAAGTATCAGATATGTCAAAGCTTCACTTCTTTAGATTTTAATGTTTACATTGTTTGACCCAAATGACAATTGACCTTCCGTGAAAACAATAGGGTTTACCTGATCAATATGGGGCAACCACATATGACAGAAGAGATTCATAACAGATAGCCCCTCTTGATACATAATAAACTATATACTTATTGATTAGAATGAAAATGAGGCTGGTAATGAGTGTGATCTACAAGTTTGACCATCATTTAACCTGTCATGGTTATTTTCAAGTTGTAAACAATTAAATGGCAAGCTACATTACCACTCCGACATAGTAGAATTTCTGAGATAAATACTGAAGTTTCACTTAGAAGAATATAAAAATTATGATTTTTTATTTCTGAGATACATATTAAACCATGTGTTAGTTATTGTAGCATTCAGAGTAATATCAACAATGGTATCACGGCAGCAAAGTCATGGATGTTAAAGCATTTACCTGTACAGTTGGAGCCTTCATC
>KN882541.1:28685-40804 GCA_000934455.1 Apostichopus parvimensis
GATAGATAGATAGATAGATAGATAGATAGAGAGAGATGACTGATAACTGAAAAATAGGGAGTACTGGTGTATAAAATCAATAGGAATTTTTGCAAGTTTAGCCGACGAACGTCCCAGGGGGACCAAAATTTCCAATTTCATTATATATTCTTACATTTTATTTTTAATTCAGATGGAGCAAATGATTAGGCGTATGTCAATATGATATGTATATTATATTACGAGCAGCATGTAAATAGCTTACACCATTGCTTTTTGCTGTTAATTCACGGTATTTATTTATTTGTTATTTGTTAGCCTATCATTTGTTTTGATAAATTATTTCTCCAGGTATCTTTTCAACAATGAAATCGATATTCTTCCACGCGACGTATTTTGCAACTTGAGTGCCTTAACCAATTTGTAAGTAAATTGATAACGTTCACATTGGAAACCGTCCAGTTCTATCTGATTACATCTTGCTGTCCCATTTTGCGGCAAATATTAACACAGGCATGTTAAATATTGCGAATAAATTTGGGTGCCGATATTTCAATATACGAAGCAGTTATTCAATGCTTGGTTCATCCATGTTATACATTCAAAGTGTTTTTTTGTATAATAAGGCGCCAGCTCATATTGTACTTAAAAAAATGTTATTAGACAAAGGCAGAAAAATAATGTATGACTCCTTTCAAATTATATTATTCCAATAATCCGTTTTGGTTGAAGAAATAACAAAATTGTGTTTTCATTTTCTCCCGTCACCATGCAAGAGATTTTTGTTACGAATCGACAGTTTGTTTTTTAGTTGATGTATGATAATTTTATCGGACGCAAGTGGGTTGGCACCAACAAAGAGCATTTAAAAAAATAATTAGTAATTTACTTTCTCTCCAGGTACCTGTTCAACAACAAAATTTCAATCCTTCCCGAAGGTATTTTTCGAAACTTGACAAGTCTGACGAATCTGTAAGTCAAATACGTCGAGCTAGTATACTATAATTTGCTTATGATATTTAAACGAAATATTAAATGGAAAATGAAGGTAAAAAGAAAGTTATACATAATCTTTATTTGCCTAAAGTGGTATCGAGATACCAAAAAGGATTTAGCATCGTTGATTCAGTTAATAGTTTGAACGAATCTTAGATAAGATATATAATTCAATCGAGCTTTATATGAATTTAAAAACATAAAATAGCCTCAATGCGTCGCAAGTTACTATTTGCATAATGTAAGCGAGTTGAACTTCATAACTTGCAGAAATGTATTAAATTGGATATACAGCTAAACTGACTTTAAAAGTTAATTCATATTTATATATTTTAAAGACAGCTGAAGAACTCAAATTCAAATTAAGAATCCTCCAACCTTCATCTTACACATATGGCATCATGTGTACCTCACATATTGCATGGAACAATCTACATTTTGTCTGTATGTTGTTTTCATATATAAATTATTCACATGTGATGATAGAATTCCGAAAACTTGAGGAAAAACTTCTGTGGTTGGGTTTGTTTAGATTTTGTCGCAGCCTTCGTTTTCGCGATTAAACATATATTACAGTCAATAGACGCTGAGTAACCGCAATGATTACGAGACTTGTTGTCAATGCCTATTCAAGTGAAAATCTTCGGAAACGGAGTTTTCATAGGCAATTGTCATGGTTTCATGAACTTTCATATATACTCTCGCTTGCTCCCCGATGAACGTTAATTGCATTGTCAGAATGCGTTGGGAAATTTAAAGCACTCACTAAAAAAAAAAAAGTTAATATATTTTCTGACTATGATTTTGGATACTTTTTTTTTAGCTCTTTGAATTTAGACTAAGGTGGTTGATGATAGTACACTGTCAGTACTCGTCACTTTTCATCAAAAGAATTAGGCAGTGGTACGTCATAAATGTTTTTATCAATTACTATCACATTGTTACACTGCCAACGTGCTGAAGAAGTCTTAGTGGTGCTCGAAAGTCAAACCAATATGTTAGCAGTTTAAGTATCTCCTTTCTTAACCTCTTTGCTATTTCGTATTGATCAAATCATCCCTCAATTTAGCACGTTTGTTTTACAGTCCTATGACTAAACCTTCTTGCCAATATTTTTTTCAGGTATTTATACAACAATTTCATAACGACTCTTTCTGATGACATGTTTATTGATTTGCATTCAATGTGGTTTATGTAAGTACAATGCACACTCACTGTGGTTTCTGTTGGTAGCCTACAAATGCGAAGTAAGTATATCGTATGGAATGGTTTGATTTAGGTCTTTCTCGATTTTTCTTTTTACGAACAATACACACGGATGAGTTATCGGGGAAACCAATACCAAAGTTTTTTCCGCAACTTCAGTTTGTATCCACATAACATACCAAGATTGAAACAATTTCAAATTAGCAATACTAAAAATATAAGTTTACAATATGTATCTTGCAATGTCTCTCTCATGAATCAGTACCTGAGTAGTATCTTAAGTTATCCATGAGTAAACATCAAAAGGCTGAAAATATTGAAGATCCCGTAGCCTCTGTGTTTCACTATGTACTTTTGTTAGTATACTGTACAAAAGACTATAACCATGTTTTATACATGCTGGAAAATATTGTTGTCAATCTAAATGATGAAAGCAACCAAAAGTTGTAGCAAGAAATATGTCTTCATTGCTTTATTAAATATGATGGTTTCATCAACATGAGATCTTACGAATAATTTGCCACTGAGTACGGAGTAATATAGAAGAAATTAAACGTGTTAGAAGTACTTTTATACTCATGTTTATCTTAATTAGTAATACATTGTGTACTCTACATATTATCATATCGTTCCAGGTACTTACAAAACAACAAAATATCACGCCTTCCGAATAATATTTTTCAGAGCTTTTCCACAGCAAATACCGTGTAAGTATACAGTAATGCACATACATTTTCATGGAAGAATGTCCGTACACTTTTCAATCAAACTTCATCCTTTATCTTTTCAAATAATTGTTAAGCATCCCAATTATTTCCCCATCATAAATTAAGATCTCGGTGTTTTCACCTTGGTTCATCTGTGTTTTTATTATCTTTTTTTTTGTTCGTTGTATTATTATTACTTTTGTTTCTATTAGCTTTATCTTTGATTATCCATTTCTTTACCAGTGACTTACGAGACAACGACATCCACACTGTATGCAAAGACTCCTTCCGTGGGCTCGTAGTTGGGATAATGTTGTAAGTATCCCGAGCCGAATATCCGATTCCGGACCAAGTTCAAGTCCAATACTCTCCGATTCCTGGCCTGGCCAATACTCAAAGTAAATTAAAATAATCTCCAAGAGAAATAAGAAGAAAATAGCTCGTATAGTGTTATGAATTTTGTAACCCGTCTTTCATGCAGTACCACCACAAAATAGAACGAAGCTCATTTTCGGATGCATATTCATAGTTCTTAAGTGATGATTGATCGTTGCTATATGACCGGGTTGCCTTCAAACCATATACCATTCCGACCAATTGGCGAAGTACTACTTACACATCATGCATGTCTCATATTCTCATATAATATCTCATGAAATCTCATATCATATTTTCATATAATTGAGTCTCACAAAGTTACAGTAATGTCGTATTGCTTCATTGGAAATTAATGTCTGTGCCTAAATTCATCATGCCTACAATAATAACAATAGCTGTTATGCTTTCAGATACGTGTTGATTACCTATAGTGCTGTACTATGGTATCATCAGAAAGCAATCATAAATTTAGTAAATACTGTAGTTATTATACCAATCAGTTACCATTGGCGATATGTAAAAGAATTCAATATATGCACACAGCTAGTTCTTTTCGGATATAATTTGTCAGATTGGAGTGTTAGCTTAGTGGTTAACGCCGGTGCCTTTCAATCATAAGGTCCCCGGTTCGAGTCACTCCAAGATTAATGTACGTCGTCCAGTTACAGAGTTGTTGACAATTGACAATTCATTATCATGGACGTTAAAGGAGAAATAAACTCTGGGTTTTTGAAGTGTTCATGCGGTAGGGGATATTTTTTCTGATACCATTTATGAAATTACTAAGCAAAATATAGTTTCCCTGAATTTACGCGAATTTCCCAATTATTTTTTTTACCCATTTGAACAACGGCCATTTTGTTAATTTGAGGATTGAGGGCGCTTCAAAAGTGACGTAGGCGAGCCACTTCGTAACTTCAAAACAATGAAGCTTTGCATACGGGTTATAGTCTATTCACACTATGTTCGAGCATCTTGCTTAGCTTATTTCACCGGTTAAAATGCCCGAATGCCAAGCCTTTGGTTGTGTTAACCGAAGAGGGGAAGAGCGTGCAGAAAAAGGAAAAAGATATTTCGTTATTCCAGATGGAATAAAATATCCGGAAAAGAGCGAACTTTCACTGAGGTGTACAGTACCTGTTCTACATGTTCTCAGCAGCCGTAGGAATAGGATCCTTCTTCTTGTACCTCAAGAAATTTACAAAACAGAGTTCTAAATTAACTGGCTGCAAAAATATCTGGGAGAATTCAGGTCTGTTGGTCAGACATTCTCCTGCGTTCAACAAAGCTTTTTCCGCGAACAATCCATGGCAGCATACCCTCCCCTTGTCGCTTTTCAATGGCAAACAGAGTGCACACAGACACCATTCTTCGCAGTGGCTCGCGGAACCGGTATTCGTATCAGCAACGGAATTCGACCCAACATCACCAACAGTCGCGGACTGATTCTTTGCACAAACTCCTCTTCTCGATGTCTCAGTTCTTCCTCTGAATATTCTGGTTCGAAAAGATACGATTCCAATCCAAAGGCTTCCATTTTCTTTTTTGAAGATATTTGCTCGACAGTAAATTGGAGTGCAATGATGGACGTAAATAACGCTATCGCTAGGACTGAGTATGCGGTGAAAGCAATCTAAACACGTTAAAAATCAAATCCTTGAAAAGATCCTAAAATTTATATTTCCACTGATATTCGTTACAATAATAAATTTCATACACTTTTTAAGCATTTTTACAGATCAATAAAGACAAAAGATATTATTTGATCGATATTTTATTTATTACTATTGTTGAAAGTACAATTCTAATTATTTTAGGGATTGGCAACTATTTTGTCTTGAAATACGCGAAGCGGCTCGCTTTCGTCACGGTACATCCGGGAACTGGCTCAATTCAAACAAAATGGCGCGACACATGAACTACATTCAAATCGTTTTTTCACCTCAAAGAAGGGATTTTTATGCTTTTCTTTTGCTTTTACTGGAAAGACCATCTGTCAAAACGTAAGAATGGATGCCAAAAAAAACTAGGGTTTATTTTTCCTTTAAATATGAATCTAAGAGACTGACTTTTGTCAGCTTGCGGCTTTGATAAGCCAATGATGGCTTCTGTAAAAGATACATACATAAATACAAATACATAGATTACGGGTAATAAAGGGAGACGGGCTTGCATGGACTCGAAGTCGATTCAAAGTCCATAGCAGTCCGAGCCACGTGCGAGTCCAAGATAAAGTGGATTAGAGTCCTAGTCCAGACTCGCTTCCTCCAGCTCTGCGGGAAACCTTTACAAAATATTGAAATGCTCAAATATGACAAACCAGCCGAAATTATAGCATTCGTTTGCTATAACACTGATTAAGTATGTACTATGCTTATACATATATCGTGGATTATCAAATCTTCAATAAGTAATTCCCCTTTAATGTTCCTCAGATATCTGTCAGGGAACAACCTGCAAGATCTTCCGCCAGATCTCTTTACAAACGTAAAACTGCAATTCGCACTGTAAGTATAGATGAAATTCATTTTCTTAATTTCACGTCCTCGTCTTCTTTCCAATCAAGCTTTGCATATGTCTATACCTACAGTGGATTGTGGTCTGTGCTCTTCTGTCAGTAATTATGGTCATAGTGGACCGTGTAATAAGCTACTACTAGTACTAAGTACTACTATGTATCTTAAACCTAAGGCGAATTTATGATTTAAAATGACCATACAGGAACATAACTTTATCTTGAAGTTTCATGCAAATATTTAAACAGAACGCCACCATTCTACGTTTTAGAACATATTCATCCATTAATGTCATGTGACTACGGAATGGGCTCCTTGATAGACGGTGATGTTAGCGATCTTGCCCCGTGGGTTGATTAAAGGTGAAGCTACGAAGCCGGTAAATTACGCAAACATTCGGTAATTCCAAATGAAGGGTAAATTGGTCCATTTGAATTCAGTTGATTTATTCTCTCTCTCTCTCAAATAAATGTAATGACGATGGGAAAATGATGAAAGCTCAACCAAGCGATGAATGATTCACAGCGGTTAGTAAATGAAAACCATGATGAGATCCTTCCAATTCGAATGATATTTCAAATCTGCCGAAAGTGGGTGGACGAGATCGACTAAACTCTGCCTATCATATGAGTTATAATACAATGATGGGATTTGTTGTATCCGAACTGTTAAATGTGCAAAAAACAACACACATCCGATATATCGGTTGTGCTATTTTGCAGACTGTCACTGCAGCAGGGATTTTGCGGACTAGGAGTTGTAAAATGCAGGTTGTAGTATTTGGCATTAAAAAGAAAAACTTACGGGAAACGATAAAGACAATGGAAGGCAGGTCAGGTTATTTTTCGCGTTTTACATCAACCATTTCGTTGTGTTCCCAAATCATGCAAAAAATGCAAACTTTATCAATTCAATTAGATTCATTGTACCGTGGGCTATGAGTTCGGTCAGGCTGTCGTCATGGTGACGTACTTTGGTAGAAAATAAATCTCTGTCAACGCAGCCTAGGTATATCACGTGTATTCCATGGTGAGCCGAATAACTAGGCTGTTTTGTTTTCTTCAAATGTACGCGTACTTAATGGAAATCTCCGGATGGGCGATCCAACCCATACTAACATTACACAGTGTCAGTATACCATGTAGTATAGTAGAATATCGCACGCCATATTCATCGACTAGTTCAACAGAACGCACAGGCTACAGTCGGAACGGTGACAGCCCGATATTCATAAGGTTCTATATTCATAAGGTTCATTGTTCATAAGGTTCATTATCCATAAGGTTCATTGTTCATAAGGTTCGCTATTCATAATGAGCAAAACGGTTCATTGTTCATAAGGTTCGTTATTCATAATGATAAAAAAGGTTTATTGTTCATAATTGGTAAGAGGGTTCGATATTCATAATGGTGAAAAAGGTTCGTTGTTCATAATTGGTAAAAGGGTTCGATATTCATAATGGTGAAAAAGGCTCGTTATTCATAATAGGACGAAGGGTTCGATATTCATAATAGAGCAAAGGTTTCGTAATCCATAATAGACAAAATGGTTCGTTATTCATAATAGGAGGAAAGGTTCGATATTCATAATGGAACAAAGGGTCCGTTATTCATAATAGGCCTAGCCAAAAAGGTTCGGTATCATTCACAATGAGGAAAAAGACCCCCTTTAGGAAACGTACAAGTTTATGCCGTTTCCGTACAAGTCGGTAGGAAAATGGAGGACGTCTTTTGCACTTGTATGACGCACTTCTCTCCTATTATGAATAACGAACCTTTTTTTCACATTATGGATTACGAACCCTTTGATCGATTATGAATATCGGACCCTTTCTCCTATTTGAATAACGAACCCTTCGCTACATTATGAATAGCAGACCTTTCTTCCTGTTATGAATAATGAACCTTTTTGTCCATTATGGATATCGAACCGTTTTGCCCATTATGAATATCGAACCTTTGTTTCCATTATGAATACCGGACCTAATGAATTATGATCCCTTTTCATTATGAATAACGAACCTTTATTTCCATTATGAATAGCGAACCTTTTTATCGCAAAAATGCACGTTATGAATAACGAACCTTATGAACAATGACCCTTATGAATAGCGGACCTTATGAATATCGGGCAGACCCCGTCGGAACATGTTACCTACTGTATGAATTTTACACAGTGTGTGAAAAGTTTCGAAATTTATTTTATAAACTTTAAAGCTGATTATGAGTAATTTTCACATTTGTATATGTTGATTGGAACATCCTATGATAACGAAAATTTCACCTATGGCCGGATGTCATTTTGATTTCTTTACAATAAAAATTGTTATCATTTTAAGTGAACAAATCATTTTAAAATGTAACGAAACACGAAGAATGCATGAAACAAATTGTCCCACTTATAAATATTTACTTGTTATTTAACAAATAGGCAACAAATAAACCAATTATCACAATAGTTGAATTTGAGAATGACAGTAAATACTGTGTATTTAATACTGTTTATATTCGTTTCTTCAGACATAAGATACCGACGGTCGGAATCGACCGTTAGCAATCGTCTGATACCCTGTGCGCAAATATTTGGCAGAGTTTCAGCAGGTAACTCGCTTACAAAACGTCCGGTGGCTAGAGGGCGGCCAACTCTGACGATCTCCGGCAGGCCATTCGTTAGAACCCTTGTCAGACCTATGGTGGACCGCAAATTAATTAAGTAGTACTAGTTGTAGAGCAAATATACTGCTGATGGCCGCCCATGACTATGGTATAGGTCGCCGATTCCAGTGTTGAATTCAGTTGTCAACGTGCAAATTGGACGAAAAGGAGTTTAAAGTAGCATAGTTGTATGGCGCACAACACGCAATAGGTTGCGTTAGACTGAGCTGGATTTGTTTTTTCTACAAAATATGTCATCAAAATCTGCTGCCCGACCCATCACATTAAACCAATTCAAAACTGACAATGTCACTGCATCGGACATACACTTCAAAATGACAAATTGTTGCTTCAATTTGTTTTCATATGCTAGGTAGTGTATACTTTAAGTAAGGGAATCCCAGTCTACAAATTCCAAGTCAGTCTGCATTCAGCAATTTAGCCCAACAGCCGAAATATTATTATTAGATCTACATAGCACCTCGCCTCAAAGATACAATCCCTAATGCAGCCAAGAAATATCTAAATAAGTAGCGCCGAATATGTGTATCGTCTAGAAACGAACACCTGTGTCTAAAATCTCTATAGGTCAGAAGAAAAAACGATGTTTTAAAACTCGTTTGTAATATTTGAGCGTGAGAACAAAAGAGTTGACACGCTCCCAAGGGTGAATTACATCTGAGGACTATCTTTAGAACTGCAATGGGGGGGGGGGGGAATAAGTGTAAACAAACAATAAGTTTAAACAAACAGGGAATGTGATTACATCATCAACTGATGAAACCCCGATTATATGTGTGAGCAAGAAGTACCGAAGCGACGTATCATGTGATGGAAACCGGCCCGACATAAGGGTGCAAATTTAAGAGCGATAGCCACATGCCAATTCAGTAGGCCCTAATGTGTATTCGTCACATTATTTTACGATTGCCTTTGATGGTTGGGTTTGATCAATATACGTCTTTCGTATAGAAGAATATCAGTGAAATGCAATAAAAGTGAACATACATAACTGCCATTAATTGTCTAGCATAAACAGATAGCACCTGCTGAAATCAATAGGAAGGTTAAATGTCAATGGAAGGACGATAAATAGACAGCGGGTTCAGTGTTGAAATCACAGAAAGGAAATTGTCGCGGGAGAATGAGGCGATAACCTAGGGCTAAAATGGAGATTATATTTATTTATATTATGTTGTTTCTGTATCAGCTTTCCTTAACATGAATTACACGCGCACAAAACGCAATCTATGCCACACATTTCCCTAGAACATCAATAACAACTTTCCCATTATGTAGCCTGTTTCAACCATAATCATTTACCCTGCTTCTTCACAGAGACTTGTCTGATGCTAATATCTCAGAGATATCACCTACAATGTTCCGAGCAAACCACACACACACGCTGAAGGCTCTTTTCTTGCAAATGAATCACATAACAACCATTCTTCAAGGGACATTTGACTATCTTGTGGACTTAGTCATGGTGTGAGTTTCACTTTGCAATTTCGTTCATACCACAGTTAAACGTATCTGGTAAAGTATGGGATAAAATGGGTTCAAGGCTGAATGACTCAAATTGATTACGCGGTAAAATTGCTTGATTTTGTTTTTGCATCTTTCAGGTTAGAACCACACTCCGTAGAATTTGAATTCAAATTTTCAAATTAAGTAATAATTTGTGAATGCATCTATCACTAGCACTGAGATTGCTGTTCCCGTGAACATATTATAAACTAAAAAATGCATTCGTTTGCTTCAAATCGTTTATTCACTGAAGAAAGTAATACTTTTATGATGCATATTGTCAGAAAGGACACAGACCGTCATAGCTAAGCCAACGCTCCAAATGTATCAAATTTACCAGAGAAATAACCAGAGAAATAAGGTATGAATCATAATTGACAAATAAGGAGTCATGTTTAGGAAATATATTGGAATATTTGGTCCCCCTGGGACCTTCGTCAGCAATACTTGTCAATCGAATGAAAAGTAAAAACAATAAAAGTATGACGCTAGATAAGTGTAAGTTGCATTGATGGAATTAGAACGAAATAAACCATGACTATACAGGAAGCAGAGCAAAGAACGGATTACATATGTTTGTAGATTACATATGTCATATATATAAATATATGACATATATATTATATGACAGAAAATGCGTCTTAGATAAACCAGGGAGTTGTTATGGAACAACTCCTTGGATAAACTACACGATCATTGACTGGTCACATACACCAGGGAGTTGTTATAACAACTCCCTGCATACACATGATACCTATCATCTTCATATGTGTTTCCTGTGTTCTCATATCTGGCAGGGTTGTTTACTTTATTTTTCACATTCTCTCACAGCGTTTTGTCAAATAACTATATCCATGTTATAGATGACGGCGCATTCAGTGGACCAAATCTCGCATATATGTGAGTTTTTAAATTTATTATGGTAATTCTTTCATCATGCATATCTATTCTTTTTTTGGTGAAGAGACTTAGGGACGTTATAGGATGGTTGCATTAACAACAGTATAGTTCAATAATTTCGTCATAGAATAGAAGTATACTTTCTTTTACATTTTAATTACTTAGTGCATGCATTTAGCAGATTAGATATTATACAGAACGGGTGCTATGATTCTTAATTGCTGAAGATATTAAAAGCATGTTTTACATATAATTTAGTTGCACCTAATAACTGAATTTTTAAGTGCTGCTTTTAAGAAATTTGAATGATATCTTATGTCTACATTGTATTGTTACATGAATAGTAACTCTTACAGTGTCTTCTTCTGAACGAGTCCGCAATACAAGAACAAAACAAATAATCTTCAGTTAGTAATACGTATCCTGCTGATTGTATGTCTAACTGTCAACACTCGGGAACAATTTACAATTCAACTATTTGTTAGGTCTTATTGCAATAATGGAATGCTATCGTTAACATGTTTCAAACTTGATGTTTGTTATCTGAATGTATAAACAAGAGCACCGTCATACGACGTCACGAAACATGCCCATTCCAACAGCGGCATCTAGAAACCCCCATCCTAGCAAACATGTAACAAGTTTCATCAAATACTTCGTGTGAGATCTTGGTACAAGATCTGATGTCATTTCCTAACATTTAGTTGTTTGTAATTTCTGTCCGAGGTTATTGTATTGTGCTTTCCTTCATTGAAACAATAATCCAGCTTTGCTTCAATAATTTGGATATTTAGCTTATTGCGCGTGTCATAACTGCAATTGTGTACCCTTGGGTGTACGTGAGGGTGCGTCATAGTACGCGTTTCGTTATTTATATACCCGTATATATGAATTTCCTTCCGGCATAGTCTATCCTAAGATAAGAACTGTTGGTGCGTTCATTATCTTCTTCATAGTTTCATAAGTCTGGAACCCTGAGCATAAATATATGAAACTTCATGTGGAGTTACTAAGACATACATACGAATAAAGCAAATCAATTCTTTATTTGCCAGATACTTGTTTGGAAATAGCTTGACTGAAATATTAGACAACCCTTTTACGGGATCGAAGATTACAGAGGTGTAAGTATCATCCATCCATATATAAGGGTGTCTGTATATAAAGCGGGAGGTCCGGGTTCGAATCCCAGTGGAGGCTGGAAGTTTTTTCACTGTTCTTGATTTTCCAACTTACTACGATGTCAATTATATAT
>KN882542.1:0-12884 GCA_000934455.1 Apostichopus parvimensis
GGGGGGGGGGGGTTGTGGTTTGGTTGATGAAGTCTACATAATTTTCCTTTATATTCATGTTAATCAGTAGGTGAACTTGGTAAAGTTTAAGAAAGAGATCTTGCTTTGAATGAGTTAAACTTTGCACATGGAATAACTATTATTAGAACCCTACAAGGTTACAGCATGAAACTATACAATTTAGTCTGGCAGTTTTGGGCATATCAACCAACAAGACATCTGGGGGACAACCTGCTGCACACTCTAGTGCATGAAGCCAGACATGTAAAGAACCACAGTTGCAAATTATATAAGAAATATAAATAGGACGTCCCCAGTCCTTGAATGCTGTCAGTGGCAATTTTGCTGGGTCTGAATCTATCATTTCATGGAAACAAATCTTTGTGGTAGTATCTCATAGTTTTTGCTCTGTGCTCATTTTGTGCTATAACTTCCCTTTCATATTATACTTAATTCATTCGGGTAGTATTAAAGTTGGAATAGATTTATAAAATATTGGAAGCTTGTATTATTGAAGTTTATAATCTTGAAGTTTGTATTAAATGGGGTAAATTTTTTACTTTATCACAGCATTTGACTTGTAGAAGTATAAAGAAGCAATTAAAACTTCATTCAAATTTTGTTTACCTAGGCAAACTAAACTAAGCAACTTGGAAATAAGACCAGAATTTCAAAAATAGTTCAATAGGATTTAAGTAATTTAAATCTTTCACCTATTGTATTTCAGGTTAGGCTTGCTGGCAGTGATGGGAAGGGTGGGCATGGTTTCCTTTGCTATGTTGGGGGCTCAGATGCATAATTAGAGTTTCTCTTTGTAAATAATAGATTTATATTTATGATGCAATGTAAGTTACTTGTTACTCCAGCAAATCCGGCCAAGTTTAGATAAAATCCAGTCGGGTATTGGATTTGAGATATTCCTCAAATCTGGCCGGAATTCTGTCTGCGTTAAATTCAGTGCATCCCTGATGTAAACCAAGTAAATATGATAACTAGCGACACTTGGTGGGATTTTGTAGTTAGCATGTGGATTACTTTTTTCTTTTCATTGTAGAGTTCAAAGGTTATTTTGAGTCAAACCTTGAAAATATTTTGTGCCATGAGATATTAAATGCTTGCATATGAACCATGCCAGGGATGCACTAAGCTTCCTTCTGGCTCTATTAATTAATTGATATAATTTTGATGTAATTAATCATTTGATATAACTTGATTAATAATTTGATATAATTAATTGATGTAAGTAATGCAGTACATGTATGATTCTCCTTCTGTCCTCCATCTATCATCTCACTCTTTCACTCTTGTTTGTCCTTTATTTTGAGTGTTATCAGTGATATATCCTGCACCTCACATTGCTTTTCTGATACTGCTGTACGGAGCGAAGCATTTGTACTATCACATTTACTGTATTGCAGAACACTTTATGTGCATGGTTGAGTTTGATTTCCCCATGTTGATCAGTGTGCTTAATTTAACATTCTAAGGTCTTGCTTTCTGCATTTTATGGCTTGGTCCAGTTGTCTAGGCTGTTGCTTTTTACTTTTGGACCTTAGCATGTTAACATAGTCACATAACGATATGATGAGCCAGTGAAAGAAATATTCCATTGAATCATTAAGAAGTGTCCTTCCTTTTATAGGCTCAGATCAGTATGATAGAAGCTGAGAGGGATCAATTCAAGAAGGACCTAGATGATGCAAACAGACGGGTGAGTTGTTTCTTTAATCCTGGAAGAACTTAACAAATTGTTGTTGCCTCCTTGAGAAAGCCCAATGCATCCTTCATAGAGTGGTTTTTTTGAGTGTGTATGCAACTGGCTGTTAATAAAGTACCTACAAAGAATACTTCAGAATACTTTTACTTTTTCTGGATACATCCTCAAAACATGACAACACTAAACCAAACTAATTGTCTGATCTGATTTTACATGCTGATCAAAGATAGCCTTCCACAATTTATAATCCAAACATCCAGAAATTGTTAGTGTTAGAAACATGGTTGTCTTGTCACAGATATACTTTATCAATACCCCCTCCCTCCCTAACACCTGGAAAACCCTTTTTACGCCATGCGATAATGCGGGCAGCACTGGACCTTAGTCAAAATCTAGCACATGCTGTATTCAGGGGAGGAAACTTTTGTGTGCTTTGATTGATAACCATTAAATCAGAGAAGGCAAATTGGCTAGGCTACTGTATGTGGGAAGAGATCATAAGCCTAGTAATTGAAGAAACTAGTTAATTGTTTACCATTCAGGGAGGAAAGTAATGTTTTCAGTGGAGGAAACTATCATGTGCTATGATTGATAACCATTACATCCACAGGGAGTCAGATTTGAAAGTGATTGAAACTTAGTTTCGTTATTCTGCTTAGCCTATAGCCTAAGCTAAATTCCATCACATAAATCTATGACCTGGTCCAGTAGCCTACAAATGATATAATACTAATACGCTCGTACTAAATGGCCATTTTCTCTGTGATTTATACTAGATGACTTTTGCTTAGGCAGTAGGGTTGTGAAATATTTCTCAGTGTATAAACAATGTCATGTAACTCTCATTGATCAATAACAATTATTAAAGGGATGGTTGGTGTCAGTTCCTATTTGCTAGCTCAAACTTGGTAAAAGACAATGTCCTTTTATTCATACATTTATGTGTCTATATTTCACATATAAAGACTGTTCTTTCTGGATATCGAAACAGTTTGGAATTATATTTTGATTTTGAAAATTTTAAGTGACTTTTTTTGCCAAACCTTGAATGCATGATTTTGATGTTACTCTGCATCGTTTCTAAAGTCAGAATTGCTGCAAATGCACAGTAGGAATAGAGTATGATAAATATGTCACATGTTGCAAAAGCATTTGAGATTGTATTCTAAATAGCATCAAACATTGTATAGTGTCCTCACTCTGCATAGTATTTTGTTTTCAGTGTTTCATATATGATAAAATGTTATTTTACCAACAGTTCATGGAGCAGCAGATGCAGATGTCAATAAGTGAATCTCAGCATACTAGAGAGATGCAGCGTGTGAAAGCCAAGCAGCAAGAAGAGCTGGTCAGAGAGATGCAACAATTACAACTGGAGATGAAAGAAATGGAGAAGCAACTCAAAGATGCCCAAAAGGTGCACAAACATAAAGAAGATCAGATGATGAGAGCTCTTGATTCAAACAAGGATGTAGAGAGCAACGAGATGAAGGTCATGAAGCAACAGAAGGAGGAGGCAGAGAAGAAATTCAAGAGAACAAGAAACCTGCTGAACGAATATATGAAGAAGCTTAAGGAGCAGGTGAGCTTCATCTAGTTCTTTGTTCTCTAGTTCTTAGTGTTGTTTGCTTTGTTTCTATTTTCCTGTGTTTGGCGCTTAGAAACTTTTGTATTAGGCGCTATATAAATGTTTTTTATTATAATTATTATTATGATGTTTACATACTTTGGAAATCATTGATGTAGATCAGTAATAATCATAAAAAACAATCTGTAATCCTAACAAAACAAGGATTTATTAGGAAAGTCACTTTGTTCTCTGCTGTAGTCAACAATAACATATACTGAGCACATCAATTACCACTGATGAAACAAGAAAGAGTCGTTATTAAATTGCTGTATTAAGCGACTTATTTGCATAATAACTTGATGTTTAATTCAACCTTCTATCTTATTTGTCTTTACTCGAAACTGGAAAACCAAAACTGGAAAACCATCACTGGAGGGCAGACTGAATTCTAATAATTGATGTTTTAGATCCGTCCACTGTGATGGTAGCACTATGTTGGCCCTGTTACTATGTCAGTTTGTATTTTCAAAATGCCAATATACTACAGAAAGAGGGAAGAGTATCAAGCAAGGTTTTCATGAAATATTTAATTGCAAACATGGACAGAAGTAAGTTAGCAAAATAAAAACAAAACCTACATTAATATTGAATAAATTGCTAGAATTTTCTTGCTTCCATGACACTTCACTGGAAGTGGCATAATTCCTGCAATGACACAAATCTTTGAGAGTGTATGTTGACAAGCTGTACAAATGGACTACATTGCAACTATTTTGATTTATTTATTGTGAATGTAATCTTTTCATTGTAGTTGTCCAAGTCAACAAGGAGTGATGTCCTGGTCAAGGAACTGTACATTGAGAACTCAAAACTACAGAGGGCACTGCAACTTACAGAGGAACGCCAGAAAAAGGCTGAAAGGAATAGCATCAATCTCATTGAAAAAAATCATGCATACCTAGGATTAATTAAGAAGGTTTGTCCAGCAAATGTCTGACTGCCTATGACCAGAACAGTTGAAAAGTTTGTGTGCAGTTGAAGTCAGAGGCATTAATACCAGGATTGCTGGCAACTGTCCTGGTTTTCTGGGATGAAGACTTTAGCTATATGCTGACTGTTGGAGAATGGTTGCTCATTTGATGGATGGCTTTAGCTATGATGTAATGAGGACATAGTGTCCATCATAGAGTCCTACATTGCACGCAGAAGATTGTTTGCAGATTTACTCTTTTTGGGTTATAGCACGATCAAGACTGTTCAAACCTATATGCACTCACTGTTGGTGGGACTCTAGTCACTACCAGCTCAAGAATACTTAAGGGTGTTGGCGATTCAGAAAGTTTGGGAGTTTACAATCACCAAGTCTTCAGCATTCTTATGTTAATCCAGCCGTATTTGAAGTCAGAAGAAGTGACTATAAATGTGAACCAATGTTATACAATAAGTTATTACCTTGAACCAACCTCACATGTTATACAATAAGTTATTACCTTGAAGCAACCTCAGTGTGTTATACAATAAGTTATTACCTTAAACCAACCTAAGTGTTTTATACAATTAGTCATCACCTTGAACCAACCTCAGTGTGTTATACAATTAGTTATCACCTTGAACCAACCTTAATGTGTTATACAATTAGTTATCACCTTGAACCAACCTAAGTGTGTTATACAATTAGTTATCACCTTGAACCAACCTCAGTGTGTTATACAATTAGTTATCACATTGAACCAACCTCAATGTGTTAGACAATTAGTTGCTTCCTTGAACCAACCTCATATGTTATACAATTAGCTATTACCTGGAAGCAACCTCAGTGTGTTATACAATTAGTTGCTACTTTGAAGCAAATTATACAATTATACAAATTATACAATTAGTTATCACCTAGAACTATCCTCAGTGTGTTATACGATTACCCTAGTTACCACTGTGTATCACATTGTAGCGATAATTATCACCCTGAGCATCCCTTGATGTGTTGGACCAGTAGTAACCACTGTGAATCTCCTGTAGGATATTGTAGAGGTTATTACCACATTTAGCCATCCTGCTGCACAGTTGTCATCCTATTCTCAACCTCATAGTGCTACACACACAGTTACCGTGACAACATATGATGTTGCTGGTACAACGTGTGGCCTTATTTTAAGTGTATTTTGATGGTGTAGATATAAGGATACTGTTCTTCAAATGTAGAAGCCTTGTTTCATTTCTTAAAGAATAACAGAAAGTTGTTACCTATTTTAAGCGTTTTTAACCTTTAATGAATAATTTTTGCTTATTCCCTTATATGGCAATTACCCGTGTATGTTTTTTTGTCTTGTTTTTTATGTTTGTGTGCTATATTTTTTTTACTGCAAAATTATTTTAGCCTTCACATCCAAACACGGCTTTCACCTGAGTTTGGTTTTTTTTATTTGCCTTGGGTTTTTCTTATGTCTGTGTGCAATTTTTTATGTAAATTAGAAGTGAAATTTTTGTGATTTTATATCTTATATATAGTTTGTAGGATTTTACCTCAGAATTAGTTTCTTCACAGATTAATTATAGGAACAGTTGTACTTGTGATGATAAGTAAAAGGTAGGCTGTTTGAGTTCCTGGCACAGTTAGTTTCTTTATGACCAAGTGTCAGTCTGCTTGTTGCCTTCTGTGCCCTGTTTGCAAGAGAACCTACCACTGGTTCTTTGCATTCTGAGTTGTAAGCAAGTTTTAGCTTTTGATTGTAGTGGCCTTTATCAATTAATGTTTGAGAACAAAATTTAAAACAAAAGGACTGTCTTCCATAATGTATAATAACTGTTAATCATGTGACAGTCTGACACTGAGTTCTTCACAACTCAGTCCTGAGTAAATAGCATGACTAATAATCAAGGAATGATGATCATTGCTAATATATACTTCTCTTTTGTACTTTAATACCCGCTGATTCATGTACTTAAAGGTGTGTTGAGTCCTACAGTAGGCATTGAAGTTAACATTCAGAAGCTGCTTCATGTTATGTTTTATATAAAAGAGAACTGATAATGTAAATAAATCATTTGTAATATAAATTATCTGACATTTTCTCCTTGAAATTGGTCGCAATAAATCAATCATGAAAATTTGACATAACTTTCTTGAGGAGTTACCTTGTGAATTTGAGCATTGTTATATTATTGAAATATGAGTTTTGGAACTTACACATAGTAAAACCTAGAATTTGCAAAGATTCTTTACACAAATTCTGTGTTCATAAACAGCCCACCCCTAACATATTGTAATTTCTGCTTATATTTCTCCACACTGGCTGTTGCACCCTCTTCTGTTGCCCTCCGCCACAGAGATTTTGGACACATTGCTAATCCATTCATAGCTGAATACAGTCAATTATCCACACCCTAGCTAAGACAATATCTGTAAGAAATGTGCTCCTTTGTGAAGGATATATGCTCTGGATGGGTGGTGTTTTGTTTGCAATGAATATGCCCTTGTGCTGAACATTTAAACTAACATTCAACAACAAGCAAGTTGCAAGTTCTCAGCTGGGGCTGTCGTAGAGGAATAGGAATTCACACCAGAGACTATTCTTTATGTTTACATCTCGTTTATTCACAAGTATTATATATATGGACACATAATTGTATTTACAGTTCTGATAACAACATTGATAGGACTTGTTATGCAATCTCAATATTACAAAGGAATTATTTATATAAAGCGAAACTTGTTCCGAATTAATTAATGATAAAGATCAATGTTACAATTCGTACTATACTTCAAACAGAACCAATTCAATCTTCAATGAATAGAAATAGTGTAGGAACATAGAACAACCAGAAAACACAACATAATATTTCACAATAACTGGTCAATTTTCGAACAGGCTTGGGATTTGAGCAAACAGTTCTTTAGTACATTAAACTTATTTATATTACTTTTTAGGGTGTCTTTTCTACTTTCCGAATGGAATCATTTTGTAAAAGAACTGGTTACATTTTGGCATAATCTCAATAACTTGCAATTATATACATAATATTTGCAATTCAACTTGAAAAAGTTCATAGGGTGATCTAACACTAAATTATAACCAAAGAAATATTTCCTTTTGGTCAAAACAAAATGTCTCCAAAAAATAGTTTCCCGGTATCTAAAAGAAAACTGGAGGTTACATGGCAGTCCCAAAATAGGTGCTCAATGGATTCTGTATCCATTTTACAGAAAGTGCAGGCAGAGCTTCTTTTTTCCATTAAATAAAGAAGCATATTGGTAGCAAGAAGTTGGTGTAGAAATTTAAATTGAAAATACTGAACATTCAGTCTCGTAGAGAGTACGAAAAGGATTCTAAAAATTATGTTCCAGTTATCATCATTAAGATTAAAGAGCAAGTTCCACTTATCACACACAGGTGGAGGAAGAGAAATAGGTCAGATTAAGAGAGAGTAAACCGCTTTGAAAGACTTGGAAGCTGCCCTCCCAGTGAATTATTCTTATTTACTTCACTACCAATCCCCTCCCTCAGGACGGAGAGCAGCCAACATTTGTGCCCACCCCATACAACAAAAAAATTGCACTCGGGCCCGCCAATGAGTAAAATAAATTACTCCAAGCTCGTCATAAAGATAATTTTATTTGGGAAAGCCCAGATCTTAGGAGCAATATTTTATTTCATTTCCAGCAATTAAATATTCAGAATGTGATCTTTTGCCTGTAAACTTAAAAAAGATATATAGTCTCATGTTCACTTCAGCAACTGGTTATCGCTCAAATAGGTCAATTATATGACAAAGGACAGTTGAAGATTATAAACAAGGAGAAAAGAACTCAGATTAACTAAACACTGATAGTGTTCTATCTGAGTTATCCAAAATAGTTTACAAATCAGATCGTCTGTTGTACACGGATCTGTTAAGGTGACACCGATATTGAGATATAAATATGTCAATATCTTAATTTTTTGTGGCTAGAAATTGAGATATTGGAGATGTTATCTCATTATTGGAGTATTAAGAACTCTGTTGTATAACAACCTTAATATTTAAATATCTGAATAGATATCATATAGAAAGTTGCTATTTATATTTGAACATATGCAGGAACATTAACATGTTATGATACTCAACTAAAAGATTACATTTTAATATCTAACCATTAAGATATTTACAAATTCAGAACAAAAATCTTAACTCACTTATTTCTTAGCGTTTAGAAATCAAAAATAGTTCGAACGATCTGAATAGCTAAACATTGAGATAATTACATATAATTAACAACCAGCGTCATAATATTTTATTATAAACATATTACGATATCAAGAAGCAAGATCTGAATATCTAACAATATCTGACCACATGAAGATTTTCACAATATACAAGATCATAAAATATGCATATGTGAATATTAACATCACAGTAGTATAGAATGAAGGTCTTAACATCTAAAAATATGACTGTTGAGATATTTGCACATTCGGAAATGAGCTTAATATCCAAATTTATAGCCATTACGATATTCACATAATCGCCGGCATGCATCTAAAGTTTAAGAGAGGTGTATTGATAAAGGTGGACGGCCTGCCATACAACTTTACCCGAGTTATGCCTACTAAATATTTCATCAGATTCTACCAAAGCTGCAGTTGTTTTGATTGGCAGTTCTCGTTGACAGTTCCCGTTAAATGACATGCTGTAGCATTATAGTGTGCGTCAACTTTCCTTTTCAGCATCCTCCCATTGATTGTTGCCAGTGTTTTTCATTTTTGTGTTGTTTTCAGAGCTCTGTATATTTGGTGAGATCCCAGGAGGACAAAGAAAAGCGTCTTTAAATGCTACACCTATTGTATTTTTGTATCACCTCTTTTGAGTGTCTCTTTTTCCTCAATATGGTACAACAAGCATATTTTCTTTTTGGTTTTTTGGTTTTTCAGATTGGAAGCTCCATAGATATATGTTTACAACCTGCTTCAGCCGAACTACTCATCACCTATGTTTGCTAATGTTCCTTTGCCCGCCTCTTATTCTTACCATGATCTCTCTCAAACTGGCAAACGCTAGCCAGAAAACACTATAGGGCTAATGAATATGAAAATTCTCCACCCGAACAAAGCTCCAAAAACAAGTAGAAAACATAATAGTCTTCGGAATCTCAGCTGAAACTGCTCAAAACCCTATTGCCTTGGCTAAACTAATCAGGAAAGCGTAACCCAACACCCTAATATCCTGAATCCGGCTTGAAAAACTCAAATATTGAACTAACACCAGGAAATCTTGAATCTACGAATTCTCTACTAAAGTCATGGCCACAAGATACGAAACTTGGTAAACCCATTCCAAACTGGCTAAACAAATGCCTCTCCAAACGTCACTCTGCAGTTGTTTGCCGTTTAAACCTTACTATTACTGACAACAAAATAAAAATAAAACTGATTGATCAGGGATACATGCCAAAATATGTTAAAAGATTAATAATGAAGATCACTAAGAAACTTTGAAAGTTAAAGTTAGCTTCTCCGGCAGCGTTGACGACAGAGATGATCTAACCCTAGGATACTCAAAACACAAAGTAGAATTATACCAAGAAACTCAACTAGTCCTACAACGTTATAAATGTCAATAAAAGTTTGGTGACTCTTGTAACAACTGCACAAATTAAGCAAAATGCCAAAGATGTGGTGGAAACCGCTGAGTAAAATAGTGCACAAACGAAAAATAAAATAAACATGTTGCAAATTGTGAAGGCAAACATGTAGCAATATACAAAGGTTGCCCAAAATATCAGGAAATAATACAAAACATATCCGATCAAAGCTCAAGATAAAAAAGTATGCCCAAATAGCCACACCGAAATCAATTGAAATAAAAGTAACATTCCATCCTCAGAGAAAGCTAATTTAGTAGCTTTTGTTGTTGGGCTCGTTACATATTTGACGGAAAAGGCCAAGTTAAATATTAAAAATATAAGAAATAATCAGCTGTGTCATTTGTTTCGGCCCCACCCCATCCAAATTTCGAACTAACCGTTAAAGAACTAAACAAATATATCTTTCCTCCTCAAATTCTGTGTCTTGTTCCATTATCTGATGGTTAATAACAATTCCAGTTCCTTCAAAATTCTTCATGGTTATATTAATAGTTAGCTACCACTAAGCATTAACAGTTACCAGCCCAGACTAATCTCCCTCCAGGAACCTATAGCTAGACAGCTCCAGCCACCTTGTAATCCCAGTTTATACAATTTTCAGAAAAGACATAATTGCCAGATACACAAGAGGATTCTGTATGATTAGTATCAAAAACACTATTCATGCTATTAATAATAAAAATAAAATCGAATAGTTCATCAAAATGCCCGCTATTATGGCCTATATTGCTCCAACTCATCAGGCCGCCCTGGTTCCCGACGTTACAAGCCTCTGTCACGACGCTACTGGCCGCCCTGGAACCGTGGTATATCTCATCGGAATTTGATCCCACCCCCACCTCCCCTTCCCAGATTTCCCTACTTCGTCGTAAAACGTCAACTTCAGCTGACATTTTGTTCTGAAATTTCGGCTTCCTCAAAATTTGGACGATTTTTGTCGAAATTTGGAAGTTGTTTGTTGGAATTTGGAGACATTTTCTCACGAAACGTAGACTGTTAATCTTCAAATATTCATTTTCATTTCAGCTATTTGTTGACATTATACCCTTTATGGCCAACTTTCCTGGTAAAGTGTGGTACTATAAGCATTTTGACTTTCATATCAAATTTCGGTTTTTCATCAGTAAATATCGCTTTTTCATTCGGCCTTTTATTGAAATAGTGACTTTTTAAGGACAAAATTCCACCTAAAATGTATTATTATTATTGTTATAAAATAGGGCTGATTACTATCAGAAGCGGAAAAAAATGATCACTTGATTGCCTGAAATTCATATTGCCGCTAATAGAAATGATCCACCTGTTCGATCTAGCACTGCCGTGGAGTGCATGCATTCCTAAATATTCTCATAGATGGAGTTTCTTAACCACAAGAAGTTGCGCAGTACGAAAAGGAGGATAATTGGTCTAGCTTCCAACAGCTTAGTATGTATGGTTCACTGACTGCGATGAATGCCTAGACAAGAAAACATCCATACTAATGAGGTCAGGCACGCGACAGACGCGCTTCGCGGGAAATTCATTTCTGACGATAGGAAGGATAGGAAGGAAAGGAACGAATGGAGTGCAATATGTATACAGCGGGCTGCTTTGCAGTTAATGTGAGTAAAGGAATCTTAATAGAATATCTTAAGTTACCTTTCCTTTGATTTGGCTGAGGAATACAAAACATTTTAAAGAGATTGCTAATAATGTGCGAAACTGTACAACAGTTATAACACCATATACATGTATAGTACACTACAACTTAAAGGGATGTATGGACAAGGCACATTAGAAGATAAGTTGACAGGCAGTGGCGGAGCTAGGGGTATTGGTCAGGGGGCGAGAATGGTCTGTAGGGGCGCTTTCGACACTATCTAAGCGGAGCGCCACCACAGTTTGGCGCGGAGCGTACAGAATTTTTTTGAGTAAAGATACTCCCTAGATCGCCGGAAATGACCCTTTACGGGCCTTACTAAATTGCAGATAATGTGACAAATGCTAATAGGTAGATGAGAGCGCAATAAAAAGGTCAATAATCGCGAATAAATAAAAAGTGGAAAAAAGCTGAAAAGGGCGCCAGCAATCCATTTGAGTCCGCCGGGGGGGGGGGGGCATCCGCCCCTTGACGATATGGACGTTCCGCCACTGTTGACAGGTTGGAAGTAAGTGCAAAACTGAACTGTATTTCCTTCAACACTGAACTGCATACAGCAGTGCAGTACACCAACTACAAGGCATACCGTACAAACATTAACATAACAATAATGGGTAGGTGAACAGAACAATAACACCGATAAGATGGCATGCATAGCATGCAGTATAAGTCTTACACTACATACCATACCCTACAAACAGAAGTCAATGATTTCAATTAACACTGTAAAACTCCGGTGTTAAGTTTTACACACACGATGTTAAATTTGTATTCTTTTTGGAGAGTTTTTTTGCCACCACCAGGTGTAAAATTAACACCAAGTTGATAATCATTTACTTTACACCACAAAGGGTGTTTAATTAACTATCTTTGGTGTTGGTATTTTTTACTCTGGGGTGTGCAACTAACACTAACTGAATTGCTTTTAACACCAAGTTGATAATCATTTACTTTACACTACAAAGGGTGTTTAATTAACTATCTTTGGTGTTGGTATTTTTTACTCTGGGGTGTGCAACTAACACTAACTGAATTGCTTTTAACACAAAAATTGGTGTTATTTAGATCTTCCCATTGATGTTAACTTTCCAAAGTATCGCCTTAGTCTGGGCTAGTAGACAATATAGGCATAAGCAATAAACAACAGGGAAAAACTGAAGATGTCATTTTTAATGTGTTTCACATTTTTATTCATCTTGAAACTTCAACATCATTTGTACTGAAAACACCTTAACAGAAAACTAACAGCTTACAAATTATTAAGGGTCTAAACAAGAAAAGAACAAATTTAAAGCTTGTCTAACATGAGCAAGACTGAAGACTGCTTCGAAACTTATAT